>BLFK01000942.1:19694-51738 GCA_014634185.1 Astreopora myriophthalma | reverse complement strand
GGGGGGGGGGGGCTGGTAGCTGTTAAAAGAGGTACCTATACTTGTTAATGTCCCATACTACCCATAGCTAGAATGATGTAAAGGGCACTTGAAAATGTAACTAGAACATGTTCTATGCAATCATTGGTACGGTTGCTTAGCCCATTGGTAGGTAGACGGGAGTGTGCTGCTTCCCTTATCAAAACTTCATATTTAGCAAGGTAAAGTTGACTCCTTTTAATTTTTTTCTTTTGAAGATGGCAGCCAGTACTGCAGACTACAATGTAATGGAAAAGGAGCTTGATACATTGCAGAGTCAGCACCAAGGTAGCAAAGTGGCAAGATAGCATCTCCATATTCAACGTTTTTTCTTTCAATTAAAGTGTAATGTATATATTTTTTGAGAACAAAGTCCAATGCATATGCATAGTTTGTATTAAAAGGCAATGTAACCGCTCTAGTTAAGACTGACTTTCGCTGTACATAACAATTATTTATTTCAAATAACAAACTTGTGTAAATAAACAAAAAAAAAAAGAGAAGCTGGACAAAATATCAATAAATGTATCAGTCAATTCTGGACCAAGTCCTAATCACTTGATCTATAGTTTTTTTGGTGTACCAACGAGTGGGAAGTGGGGCAGGGAGGAGGCTACTTAAGGTGAATGAAGGTTAATGAAGATTAATGGAGTTAGATGACGGTGTATGAAAGGTTAATGAAGGCCAATGGAGGTAGATGATGGCAGATAAAGGTAAATGAAGGCTAATGGAGGTAGATGACAGTGGATGAAGGTAAATGAAGGCTAATGGAGGTTGATGACGGTGGATGAAGGTAAATGAAGGCTGTTGGAGGTAGATGAAGGATAATGAAGGTAAATGAACGCTACTGAAGGTAGATGATGGTGTATGAAGGTTAATGAGGGCTAATGGAGGTACATGACAGTGTATGAAGGTAAATGAAGGTAAATGAAGGCAAATGGAGGTAGATGACGGTGCATGAAGGCTAATGAAGGCTATGGATGTAGATGAAGGTTATTGAAGGTAGGTGAAGGTTAATGTAGGCTATTGGAGGTAGGTGAAGAAGAATGAGGGTAAATGAGGGCCAATAGAGGTTGATGGATGGGAATGAGGGTGAAGAGGGTTTTTGTGGATCAATGGGCCATCGCTACGGTCAGCGGTTTTCTTGAAAAGGGCTCGGAGCCATTCCTGTAATTAAAGGTTGTAATGAATGTGGGTAAATGATGATGAAGTAAGGTAATAAGGGCTAATGGAAGTAAATGAATCAAGGATAAAGGAAAGTGGTTACTAACAGCATGATTCAGATGTGAATTGGTCAGCTGCTAACATCAAAACGGCTCGGAGGCATTCGCGTATTTAACGCTAGCACTAACTTGCCACTAGCCGCAGTGCATCTCCCAAACCGAAAATGCACTGGACACTAATGAAAATACTCTAAAAGGAGCTGGTACCTAGAATTGTAACACCTGCTGATCCTGCCTCCTTTTAATAACTAATAATAGGGAAATGAATCCTACTGAAAACGAAAACTGGTCGACTGGTCGGAGGTGAAGAGCAAGTACTATCCACTGTTATTATTATTTTTTTTCTGGTAACATTTCTAAGATGCACTCATTTACTGATAATTCCTTCACTCAACAATAACTTAAGACTCAAGAACATCATTAAGTCTTCATGTAACATGGATTGTTTCATAACAATAATATTACAACTGGAACAAAATGCTAAACCCAACACTAATAATAATTATCATTATACCTACAAGTTTACTTAACTCCATCTTTACTTGCTTTGCTGGTCAACATGTCAATATTAAGTTCTATCAAAATGTCATAAAGCATTTGGCTAATGTGTATGATAAGTAGTCTGTTCAGTTCCAGTGCTTCTCATTAAAGTTGGACTACCGATTTGTATTGCCCATATTAAAGTAGGGTTACTTATTAGAGAGCTGGAATGAGGTCAGAAATCAAGAATTTAAATGATTCTCAAACAAATATGTTTCCATGAAAATGTTCAAGGGCGGCACATACAACAAATGTACTTTGCCTTGTCAGCGATTAAAGCGATGTAATCACAGACCTCATGCACCCAGCATTTACATTTGTCACACTCTATCCATTTAATTGTGTCCTTGTCTTCACCAAGCAGGTTTTCCTTCAAACAAAATGCACACACCTGGACTTCCATGTCATCCAATTCCGTTGCTGTAGCATCTGACAAATTAGCCCTTTCACGATGAACTGTCCTTTTTTTCTTGGTAGAGAAGCGTTTTTGTTTTTCATACAGTTTATTAGGTGGAAAATTTTCTGTTTTCAGGTATGTATGGTCAGATCCAATAACAGACAATCCCTTAGCCACTGATATTGCAGATCTAATGTGCCACAATGTTGTATTTATGGTTTCTTTTGTTGGGGCACTTTGAATCAAATCAGTCAATTCAGCAATCTGATTAATGGCATATGTTTTGAGGTCAGCTAGCTGCTTGCTGTCCTGGAGCTTGTTATCCTGTTGAATAAGACTGGACAAGTCCTCACGTTTCGTCTCTATATCATTGTCATTGTTGCTCTCTAGCTCTGTACTGGGAAATTCTAAATCGGCGGCTATGGTTTTTGGGTAGAGGATGTTAACAGAATGAATATGGGAGCACAGCACACCCCTTATAGAATAATCAGCACAAGAACATTCAAAGGTATGCACACAAGCGTCACAGGAAGAACAATGCAATATACACGAGCAACTGTGTTTCACACTCTATTGTAATTAGCAACCCCCCAGACACCGAAAAGGGAATGAAAAGGGAGGGAATGGCTCGACATGAAACGAGTCTGGACGCAACGGCGACGAGATCTCAGGAAAAGGGATAGAGAGTTTTTTGACAATAAAGTGCAGAAAATAATCCCTCAGACTGCTACTTTCACGACCACTGAAATCAAGCTGAACCAATTCTTCTCACATGATGCACAGTCCCTGTCTTAGAGGCCGACTGAACATTCCATAAGTCCTCATCCTGCTTTTGAACCGCTTCCTTCTTTACTAATTCCCCTTGCTTGTGCCGCTTGGTACTTTCGCGTTGTCTCACGGTGTTTTTGCCCTTCTCAGCTTTAATGGGCTGCTCAAAAGCCTTATCTCCGGATATTTTTCGGAGCTGGAATAGCAGGTGATCAACGCGACGGTTTTGTTTCTTTTCTAAATAAACTTCCTTCAGCGTTCTATGGAAGCGTTCGACAAACATCTTGGTGTTTGCGCGTGATCGTACCCGAAAACAAAAACAAGCTAAAATGAACAAAAAAAGAGCTAAATTTTTTTTAAAAGCTAAAATGAAGCAGGCGTTACAATTCTAGGTACCAACTCCTTTTAGAGTATTAAGGCCGCCATCTTGAATACCGAGACCGAAAGACCCTGGGAGACGGGTATCGGGTATGAGGCTACAGGGGAGGGCGTGGCGAGAAACGCGTAAAATCAAGGCCGCACGATAGCAAATGCCCATGCGCCAAGTCCGTGTATTACAAATGAGTACGACAAAATATCCTTACCATATCGAAGACACGACAACTACAATCGCAAATATACACCGATCCAAATCATAGTATAAAGCAGAAAGGAGCTGAGCTGCAAGTACGAAAGGGATCTGTCACATATGGTCTAGGGGCCGACATTTCCCTCCCTCACTGCCTATCGGGGATAGGTATCCGAAAGTGGCAAGTATAAGCGATCCGCGGGCCGAAATCTCGGGGATACTCGTCATGGTACGTCGCTCAGGCTTAAATGTCCAGAGGTACCGCTACCGCTTCTGTACATTTTTCATTAGGTATTTGGTATGCGCATGCGCAAATGCCTTTGTGATCCAATACATACCATCCAGAAGACACGGTGTCTACGGTTTTAATTTCATACAGAATTATCGTCTGGCTACTGAACATGGCAAGTTGAACAAGGGAATCTTGGGAAAAAACCGTATTCCTCTCCCGTGCTGTTGCCAACTCAAGATCGCTTGAGTTGTGTTAAATAAAGAAAATGTCCGGAAGGGAAGTAACACACCATAGAAATAAGGCAATCCTTTTATATTGAGAATTCTTGCATATAATTATCCAGATTATCTCCTTGAAACTACTACCGGGATTGCCATACAAATCCTCATGTCATACATGGCCAGGTTATTTTCAGACTGATCTTGGCCTGCCTGTGCTCTTGACGATCAGATTCACGGGACGTTCACGGGACATTCACGGGACATCCGCGCTTTGAAAGTTTTTTATAAGGGGGAGAACGAACAAAACAGCGTTACCTTGGAGTTGCGGTATTGTAAAGCCACAGCTCAGGGCTCCCCTACTACCCGGTTATTTTCGCGTTATAGAATAGAGACATCGCAACCCGTGTGTGGTGGAGTCTGTGACAGCTTTTCCGGTTTTCACCAATGGCTCTGCTGCGGTCGATGCATTTTCGGAGGACTTGGCAGTGCTCCCTCCGAACAGCCAAAGGTAGCTAGGGTGCTTTATTTTTCCACGCTGGGCCTATCAACACAAGCTGATTTCGGAGGGAGGCGTGCTAGCTAAAATACGTACTAGTTATACAACGCGTTCTCGTGATATACCATGGAATATCCCACAAGTCACTGGTATTAAATGCTTATTTTACCACAGTACGCAGACAGCGGACATCAGTGGTAGGCTCTTCGTTGCATGATCTACCGGAGTACGACAGGCCGATTGTGAACACTCCAATACCAGGTCCACGTTCTAAGGTGCAATATTGTTTTACCAGCAGGTTTGCTATTCTGGGGGTAATAAGATTTTAATTTATAGCGTACAATAATTGTATAGGCGGTGTGCAACCAATCTCTACACACACAGATAACAATAGTGAAATGTGCAAATGCTGGTTGACGAACAAAAGGAGCTAGCGAGAGATCTATTATTTTGGTAAATCAACATGGTGGAGATGACATAACGGGCACGCCACCAATAACATGAAAAAAATAGTTCTCTTGGTATAATTTAATTACATATAATAATAATAATAATAATAATAATAATAATAATAATAATAATAATAATAATAATTTATGCACGTCTAGTGCGCATCTTTACATAAGAATGATCAGATGCGCATTCTTAAGATAAGTACAAAAACCAATAGATGTAAAACTAAAAATATGGCCAGGACTACTAAGTTAAAAACATATATATCTAAAACTAATTGATAAATGGTAAAACTAATGGTAAAATGGTAAAACTAATTGTAAAATAATTAATTAGCACTATCAAGTATAAGCATGTCTAAAAAGGAAGGTCTTAAGATGCACTTTAAAACTAGTTAAACATGTGATTGAGCGAAGCTCACTAGGAAGAGAATTCCATAATGACGGCGCTGCGATGGCGAATGCCCGATCTCCTAGCGTAGCCTTAGATTTCACTGATGGCATATAATACTTCTTTAAAAATATTTTGTGCTTTTAATTCTGTTTTACTCTAGGAGTATGAGAGTATGGGAATTTCATTAAAAAAAAAAAAAAAAAGAGTAAGGACAAGTAATAATTGAAAGGCTCTGGGCAAAGATGTCATCCCAAGTTGCTTTTGTGTGTTTTTTTTATCATTTTACAGAATCAGGGCCCTCTTGTGTGGATAAACTGTAATAAAATATTATCAAGCAAACTTTCCCATTCTGTATGCCAAAAATTAGGATGTGGATGAAAAGTAGACAGAACGATATTTTTTTCCTTTTTTTTTCATCCTCTTGCACCCAGTTGTTGTCATTTTCTTCATACAACTGGGTACGTCATCCCACAAATTAAACACCATTTTTCCCTTGAAATTTGTTGTCATTTTCTTCATACAACTGGGTACGTCATTCCACGAATTAAACACCATTTTTCCCTTGAAATTTGGCTGCAATTTTGTAAAACAACAAAACCTGCACTCTAAATTGGCATAAAACATTTTGTGCTCTGTACTCTTCCTGTTGCTGCCCTTGTATGGCTATGAGTTCATAGACAATTCACTGCAGAACCTTAGTACCTTTTCAACAAAATAACCAACAATTTTGTTTACTGTGTTAGTTAAAATAACCCAAGTATTGTCTCCATGCACAGAGTGGATCCCAGTGGTTCAAACCTTGGGTGACCAATAGTCCAGCTGATAAGTCTCAGTTATAAAGTGTAATTAACTAGCAGACTCTCATAAGGTAAAATGATTTTGGCATGACCACAAGTGAGGTTGCAACAACGGTGATGACAGCTATTTTATTCCAAAATAGGTACAAGTTCACTTTGGTGACATCACAAAGCAATAGTTTATTCTTAAAATTAAAGTTAACTCTTAGTTGTTCTGCATTCAAAATGGGTGGTAACTGTTGAGGAATTAGACTGTATGAGGGTGGTAGAAGTTGCAGAGAGAGGATAAAAACTCCATTTTCATATGTGCTCAGGTCCTCCACAGAACCTTAGATTTTAATCATTTCAAATTGCTATTAAGGATGGCAAAGAAATGTGACAAAATGTGAAATGCACATGCAGAGCGTACAGAAAGTGTATGTGACAGATTTTGACAGATTTTACTATAATAACATTTGCTCAATGGAATCGTCATGATTTTTTCAGTTAATCAGCTTCCTCATGTTTGGGGCAAACCAAAAATTATTAAACAGGAACAGTAACGACGATAAGAACAACAACAACTTGGTGTGGCTGAAAAATGGGGAAGTGGGTGACAAAGTGCTCCACTGAAACTTAAAAGTCAGCCCCATTTACTCCTGGATGTTTGTTAGTTAAAGAAAGCCTACCACCAGGGTGGTTCATAGACCGGTATGGAGGAGGGAGTTGGGCCTCCTCCCAGGGCCGACTGTGACCAATCGTGGGCCTCCATAGGGCCACACTAACCTATATGTATATCCCAGGAGTACAGAATCTCACGTCTATGGGGGCAAAAGTGTGACGAGAAGACCACTTCATCCCCAATCCCGGTTTTATTGAAAAATGAAACTGTCTTGAGAGTAGAAGAAAGATAGAGACAACCAAAATTAACTAAAATAGATTCCATAGTCTTATAGCAGGTTGAAACGTGAAACCGGAAGAGACAGCAGTGTGTTGACATAGAAAGTGATTATGACCATAGGTAACATGTAGACTTTGAAACAAGAATACTGTCTTGTACTATACATCTATCTATCTGTATACAGATATGAAGATATCTATGTATTGTTACTGGTAGTTGAGAACGAGCCACCCAAATGTTTGAGAAGTCCTATGTCCAGTGATAAAATAAAATATCTATTGGCTGGGATGGGAGGGGAAATGAAAGGAAACAAGATACCGTGGTCTGCTCAAAGAAAACAGAATGCACGAAGCACATGAAATGCGAGCTATGAAACAGGAAGAGTGCAATGTGATTGGTCGAAAGAACGATAAAGAATCCCTAGGGGTCAGCTTCAGGTGGGGTGGCACGTGAAAATCACTGGACAGAGTACAAAGCTCAAACAAGAGTCATTGATTAACTAGAATTTATTCCTGGTGATCAATAAATTGTGATATGAACACAGAGAAATTTTTCTTCATACCAATTGTTCTTCCCTGTTTTTTAGCGTCTTAAAAATTTGAAATGTAACCTCTGGTGGGGGTACAAGACCACACCAGTAAGATGACTGGGAATAGACTGGTTGTGACATCATTACAAGGTCACAGCCTTAGCTAGTTTGTGGCTCCCTGCTATCCCCAGGTCTCCTTACTGTCATGGTTTTGCACCCCACTGGAAGTGCAGTAACACATTTTCAAAGGGCTAAAACACTGGGAAGAAACATCATTGTGAGGGGAAATTTTTTTTATGTTCATCTTGGAAAACCATGAAGATTTTGTTGAGGCAATCTGTCATATACATTTAAATGTTTGTTTCTCACTGGATGATGAAAAACAATATATTATAGCATTAATCTCTCTTCTGAACATGAACCCTTTCATTAAAGTAAAAAATACCCAAACAATGGGCCAAGCCCTGCTTAAGGTATGATTTTGTGTTGCTTTTTGAGAAGTCTATTTTAATTAATTTTATATAAGTACATTCTTAATTGGTATTCCTTTTTTTATTTAATAAACTACATTGTTGCACTTTTAAAATTTAACATTCCTATACCATTATGTTTTTCCACAGGAGCTGCTTAATGGGCTGTCCCAAATTCAGGTAATGTGTGTATTTTTCTATCTTGCCACTGGCATGAAAGGAAGTAAGGAAGCCTTGTGATTTAGTCTCCATCATCTTTATAGAGCTGGATCACAGTGTCACACAGTAAGTTAACAATAAGCTAACCCTAACCCTAACCCCTGAAAAGTCATGAATGTATTAATTCTAGCCACATTGTTATGATTGCATACTGTTTGGGAATTATTCAATCCATTAAAAAAAACCCTTGAACTACAACTGCTTGAATGCAATTTGTTAACTAAGGATCAGTTGGTATCCTTGTTGTAGACCCCAATGCCATTTTTCAGGATGATCAGACTACTCATCTGTGACTGTCTTTTGTTAAAAAGCCATTGTCCAATCGCTTGTGTTTGTCTCTTATCTTTATCCATGCAAGTAGCACACCTGGATAATGATGTTGATCTCTTATTAGCTAATCACATTGAAAGATATTTTGAAATATTGCACTTCTGGTAATTTGTTGTCTTTGCAACAAGGCATGGATCAAGAACCAGGATTTTTGCAGTTATTTGCTGATGGAATGTACAGGGTGTCATATTTTTGTTAGCAATGCAGGCCAGAGGTCAAAGCTTAAAAGTAAACTTTAAGAAAAAGCTTAAAAGCAAACTTATAAATAGCTATGAATAAGTCTCCATTTACATATTGATTATTCTACTTTTAGCTGACCTTAGTTTTTGATGCCATTTGTAATCAACGTGTAGCACATAGTTAGAGGAGGCCTAATCTCTTATAAGCTTTATGGTTTCTTTTAGGTCTCCTTGCCACTTTTGTTTTTAATCTTTAACTCATTTTTTACTTATTTTCTTGTATTGTTTTCTTTTTTGTGGCAAATTAATATAAATAAAAAAATAAGAAATGAAAAAAATGAAGAAAGAATTTGCAGTGAACTGAAGATACAGTTGAATGTCACAACATTACCAAAGAAACATTTGCATCTCAGAAATACGAAACTGCAACTTATTAAAAAGACAGATGGAAACCTCTCTCTCTCAGCTGAAAACTGTGTATGGCTCTGGCGAAATGAAGTATGCAAGTGTTGCGAGAATTGACTGTGTTGTGATCTTTCATCACTTTCACCTACTGAGCCAGGCAGGAGACTTCATGCTAAACATGACATTTTTAAAGCCTTTGGGGTTACTAGGCATTGACAAACTTTTTTTCAATTGGTTAAATTTTGAAATATGCACACCTATTGGTTAGTTTTGAATTTTCAAATTAGTGGCACAATATGTATTTGTCACACAGACAAATGCAAATAATGCAAATAGAACATTTTCAATGGAAGATTGAGGATGTTATTTGGACTTTCAGTCAAGATTGCAGAATTTGGCAAATTTAACTTTTGAGGACTTTTTATTTATTTAACTTTCGCCAAGGCAATGCCTTTCACAGGGTCACCGCAACAGCGTGAAGCCAATTACTGCGGGCCCGTACAAGGTCAGACCACAACACCGGGTACAGCTTACCCTACTCTTTGCGAATAGTGTGTTGGTTCTTTAACATCCCACAGAGTTAATGAACAAGGGCTGTGAGACGGGACCTCCGGCTTATCGTCCTTATCCGAGAAGACTAGAAAGTCTAACCATATGCAGATGTAATTACAAAGGCAGCACTTTCTCCTCAGTTATTTAAAGGCCCTGAGTGTTGGTCCGGTCGGGGTTCGAACCACGACCTCCCGCATGAAAGTCCAGTGCACTCTCGATTGAGCCAAGTGGTCGCGGTTATTGCCTTAACAGTCGGTCTTGTAGAAAAATATTCAAACCCCCAAATTACCAAATTCTTCTTGGCTGTAATATTTCTCAAATGTTTAATGAAAGCAATTTTGTATTGGAGTTACCGTTGAAACATATGTAAGACCTTTCAAAGTGGTCATAGGCAAAACGGGATCAGGAAATAATATCAACATGGGACAGTTTCCACTAACATGCATTTATGCTAGTGTCTGCATTAAATACGATGTGATCTTCCTGAACATAATTTTTCAGATGCTAATAAAATATAAATTAATGGCAAAGGTATGGCCCAGAAACTATTTGGTTTAGCCTCCCGTAAACATTGCTGTATGTGTACACATTCACATATTGAGTTACTTGTTAATTTTTGTAATCAACAGCTGACCAAGGGGATGTCTTACTGTGTGGATTATGAAAACAGCAATGGAAACTACATTGTTGATGCAGATGGCAATGTCTTACTGGACATGTTCCAACAGATTGCATCACTTCCTTTGGGTTTGTGGAAAAGTTCCTGATTTGACATATAATTAACTTGATTTTTGAATTGATGAGCCATTAAAAACTTTATCCAAAGTTGTGTTAAAAAAATGTTTTCAGGTTATAATCACCCTGCATTACTGAAAGTTATGCAAGATCCAAAGAATGCAGTAAGATCTTTTTTAATATTATTTTAATTTTTATGCAATGAATATCAGGAGTACACAGTCACAATTATTTAACTCCAATTGAAGGCTGTAGTGGAAAATCATTATAAATAGTTATTGATAATCAGTATAAATAACTATTTATTCAAATTATTAAAAAAGTATCTTGTATGCAAAATGGTAAAAATTTAGTCTTGCAGACAGATGGTGGTCTTCTTTTGTTATTTAAGATTGTTCTTTCTTACTTTGTCACAGAAGGAAAGGACAAACGTGAATTCAAACTTGACAAAGTTAGCCTAGACATTTTATGTTCAGAAACTCCATCTCAAAGAAATTGGCCTTATTTAGTAATGTGGTAAGCATTCCCTGTTGAAATTCAATTGATGCATCCTGCCCAGTTTTTCAGAAGCTTAAGTATGCATGCTGGAAATGAGTTGCACTCTGTTTTAAGAAGTAACCCTCCTTCCAGAATGCATTACAATGAATTGGTTTCTATTGTTGTCTGTTTATGTGCAGTCGTCCTTTGTTAACCGTGCAGCCTTAGGACTCTTTCCACCAGTGTCATTCCTTCAAGATGTTAAAGATGCTCTACTAAGTGTAAGTTCACTTGAGTGTGTTCTTTTTTTTGTTTCATATTCCACAATGGAGAATAATTCTTGGCCGTCAAACTTTGTAAAAAAAAAAAAAAAAAATCTGGAATGTGCACTGCAGGTATTAAGTTTGTGTGTTGTGATCCACAAACAGTTGAGAATGTTACACACTGTTTAACTCACTCTGGTCACTTATGGCCATTGTCATGAAATGTATGATGCATAGTGCTTTTGGAAGGATGTTACTAAAATGAAGAACTTAAAGACCTAAGACATACTGGACTAAAATAAAGACTCTAGAACTAAAACAAGACTTTGACCTTGTACTAGATGAAGGCCCTCAACCCACAATTAATGTTAAACACAACAAGTAGGGTATTTTGTACGTGCCACAATATTTCTATGATTGTTGTCGTGGCATATGTACTAAAACCTGAAGCACTGCAATGAAACCACCAAAATGACAGAAACAAAGGAAATGGCGCAGCTGAAACCATAAAAATTGGTGTGAAAATTGTTAAACAACCAATCGTTTTTTTGCCTCATGGATATTAGGAGAGCTGAGCAATTGTACCAGAAGTTACACATTGCATAAGATCCAATCTTGTAAACTTGTGTCAACGGACCTGGCAAATGAATATTGAAAAATGTTTATTGAAAATCAAACTGCTTTTAAAACAATTCACAAGTCAGTGGCTTTTTTTTTTCACTTTGGCCCAGTGGTTTTGTTGACATGAAGAGTCATGATCCTCTCCATCTTGCTTTATTCCTAGGGTGTAACATACCACACACTTTTTTTCCGCATCATTTTTCAATTGCTTTGGCTTTTTCAAATGGTTCTATGGTTTTCTTCAGCATTTCAGATCTCAACATAATGCCAGAAATGTTGTCAGATATTATTGTACATACAGATGCGAGTTTAAGTTGTCCAAGGCTTCATCAGTTTAGTCACCGGGTCTTTGTTTTAAACCCGGGGTCTTCGTTTTAGTCTTCAAACTCTGGGCCCCATCTTACTATTCTAGTTTGGAAATAATGGTGGGATGTTAATGTGCACTGTTTGAAAAGTGTAGAGGTATGTAGTCCCCTGTGTGGTTGTCTTTCTTTCACACATAGATTGGGTGAATGTGTTTGATAAAAAGTAGACTGATAAATAGATAAAAATGGCCTGATGGCAGATGTTGGGCACCTGAATAACCTGGGGTGCTTACCATTTACACGAACCATCTGTGTGGAAATTTTAGGTGTAAGTATTAAATGATGCAGTTTGTCCTAATAGAAGGTGGATAATGGACAAAATTTACTCGGATCAACAAGAAAGCCCCAAAAGAACAGGAATAAGACACTGTTTATGTCGATGCATCATAATTTCTGAAACGTTCTGGATGGAGTGGTGCATATGTTGCAGTTATTTTTTTTTCTAGGTTATTTTAATAATTTAAAATGATTAACCTTGGTTAATTTTTCCACTGCTGTGGTATTCATCAACTCTTTAAAAAAAGATTTTGCTTACTTTTCTTTCTCGTTTTTGCTACTTTTCCATCTTTTTCTTGTCTGTCCCCTTATTTCTACATTGTACCTTTATTATGAACCCAACTCACCAGGACACTTACCTTTCACCACTGTGGTTTCAACCTGCTATCTCCAGATTAAGAGTCTGCCTTCATATCCAGTAGACTACACAGGACAACTTGCAAATTCCCTCGTTTTAGTTGAATTTATTAATATTTTAGTCCCAGACTCACCTCAACCAAAACTTAATTTACGGCAAATGAGAACATACGTGCTGTGTACTGGTAGTATCCATAACCCTAACTTAAAATCTAACCATTTCAAATCAGTGCTTAGGCCTAACCATTAATCCTTGCCACAGAATGATATAAAACTGACTATAATCTGAGCAAATACCTAGTTAATAAAAAATTACCTAAAATACAAAATTGCCTGCAACACATACCATTTGACATTCCAACTGGAATTTTCAGTTTTTCCATGTAAATGGTAAGTACCCCTGATCTCTGGTGTTACCCCACTGGACAATAAAGACATCTGTTGTCTGCTCATTCAATACATTATGTTAGAATACCTAGGTGACAAGTTTTTCTGTTTGTTTGTTTCGTTTTTTGAAAAAGGTGGCTCCTCCAGGATTGTCTGAGGTCACAACAATGGCCTGTGGCACTTGCTCAGTAGAGAATGCCTTTAAGTTGGCATTCATACATTACAAGGTATTTTTAGTTTTGCTGTGCCACACTGTACATGTGATAAGAGTAGATGTCCAACTGAGTAAGATCTTTAAGGATCTTGATAAAGATGTTAGTACATGTACATGTAGGGATTGTCACAATTCTTGCCAAGATTTTGGTTAAATGTTAAATGATCCTTTGGGGACCTTTCTAATTCACTATTATTGAGGATCTTCAGTAATCTTTGATCAAAATCCTTGCTCTCTTTATTGTTGTTATTATTATTTTATCAGCTAATTTTATTAAGCAATTAACTTTTCATTAGGATCATGCAAGAACCCTAACCCTAACCCTAACCTTTGGGGGAGGTTTGGGGGCAACACCCTGCATTAACTATGGATACATGTAATCCCGCTTTAAAACTTTTACATTCGCATTTTTTTGCAAAAGAGGGTCAGCAGTATGAGAGAGATTCAACCTTCATTCAAAACCAAACAGTCCAGCAAAAGGTGGACAATAAAACAAACAATAAAACACACTTGATGTACAGGGCTGTGCCAAGATATGTCCCTATTTTGGGGGTATTGGAGGAAGTCATGCTGTAAAAAGTCCATACATAAATTTGCTTTTGGCCACTGATGTACTTTGACATTTCGCTTTACATGAAAAACCCGAAGGGATCTTTGAGGATCTTTTCTTTAACACTTTGTTTACTTACACAGTGGCTTTTTTAAAATTTATTTTTTGCATTTCACCTTAATGACACATTTGGACCGCCTGTTAATTAAAGTACTGCACATGAAATTAAATACTGTTAATATTCTTTCTTTTAGTACATAATTATTATTCCAAAAAGGCTGCGATTTTAGTTTTCGTGTCTTTGCATTCAAATTGGCCCTTCTTGCTTGGTTAATTAAAGTACTGCACATGAAATTAAATACTGTACACATTATTCCAAAATGGCAACCAATTTAATATTCTTTCTTTTCGTACATAATTATTATTCCAAAAAGGCTGCGATTTTAGTTTTCATGTCTTTGCATTCAAATTGGCCCTTCTTGCTTGGTTCAAGGTAAAATGTTCTTTTAAATTTAGAGCTTAGGAACAGGGCAAGAAGGGCTAATTTGATTGGTCAGCATTAGATAACACAGGGGTGAAGTAGTTTTCCGTGCGCCCAATGATGACCCAAACCCTAACCGCTGGTCACTGAATCTACCTCACCCAATGTCAATTAATGCTGACCAATTTGAATTCCAACAAAATAATATTAAAATGATGGCCATTTTTTGATGAAGTGTTATACAGTAGAAATATACAGCTACACTACACTCCAAAGCAAAGTATTTTTTGGTTGCTTTGCAGACAAAGCATCGCGGAGACCCTGAACCTACTTTGGAAGAATTAAACAGTTGCATGCTTAGTCAGGTAAAGCTTTTGGGATAGTTTATTACATAGGCCAAAGGCAGCAAATTGACAATTACTGTGTGTGTGCGTGTGTGTGTGTGAAAAAAATATCTGCCTCTGATTGAAAACGCACACGATCTGGCGTAGGGATCTAATCAGACTATACAGTAGGTCTGTCCATTTGAGCAAAAAGTGGCCGCTTTTTTTTCGAGTGAATTTTCAAGACGATCATGTGTCGTCCTCTGAATCTAACACTCCGTTCTAGAATAATAACTGAAAAGACAAACCCAAAGAAATATTGACAACTGAAACAGTGGAAATGGTAGGGGTAAAAAATGAAAGGACTTCAGTTATTTTTTGAGCAAAAGGGAGAATTCTTTCACGTGGGAAAACTCTCACTCAGCCTCAAATGAAGTGACCCAAAGAAGTTTGTTGTAACATGTTAGGTCATAATTGAGTCAGTCATTTGCGCCAAGGACTTGGTGGAAATTTGTGCATAAGGGTAAAATTGTCATTCATGGCCATTTGACTTTTGACAGTCTCCAGGAACACCTCCTTTGTCAATTTTGGGATTTGATAAAGGATTCCATGGACGTACAATGGGTGAGATGTTAAAAATTGTTAAAATAACGGAAGTGAATACTTTGGTGAAATTAAGGAAGGTAAACACAGATTTTTTAAGCAATGCCTAAGGCCCGGTTCAAACGTGGAACTTTTTGTTCCGAATATAATGCAAATGAGTGAGAACAGTAGATTTTTCTCATTTGCATTAGATTTGGCACATGTGAAGTTCCACGTTTGAACCAGGCCTAAATGAGGTTAACTGACAACTGTCAAAAAGCCCCAAATTTTACCAACAATTGACATTTAGATCCCCCATCCTGACCCTCCTAAATCACACATCAAGCAAAAGTACCAGGTTACAAACGAAACAAGATGTGTTTTTATCTGCCACAGGCATCTGATTGAAAGCAAGACATGAGATGAACTGATCTGCTTTGAAATGAAATGAAAAAAAAAAAAACGACAATGCTTTGAAATGCAAACTAATTAGCACTGGAGCAACACGATTTACATAAGAAAAGCTGTGAGGCATGCATCATAACGAGTTCACCTTCAGCCTTGCTGCCATGCATAGGCCCAGATCATTGAACACAACTGTAAAGCCTGTGGTTTTTTTGTTTGACGAATTTCTATGTCCAGTGTTTTGTCTAATGTGCCACAAATGACATCCCAAAGAGTGACTGTGAAGTGGCGCACGAATGTATGAATCCAACTTCAACGATACTGCATGAACGGGAATTGTTCAGTAGATCCGATTTCCCGATGATTTAAACAATACTTGCAGTAGCCACATATACTCCTTGAGTGTTTCTATTGTTGCCTTGTTGTTGCTTATGTTGTTTCATCTTTTAAATTATTATTTTTTTGAAGGAGCTCTCTCTACGACACGGTCAAAAGCCATTGCAAGAGTTGACATTCCAATATTTGATTGGCCAATGACTCCATTTCCTTATCTAAAGTATCCACTGGCAAAACACGAAAGAGAGAACAAAGCGGAAGAGGGAAGATGTCTAGAATTGGTGACAATAGCTTTTACTCTAATATTTGTTAGTGTTCTCCTGTTTGTAGCAAAAGTAAGTCGTCTTAATGAAACTTAATGAAACACATGCAACACAATTTTTGACAAGGACATTGTCGTGATCCACATGGGCAAAACGAAGATCGTGCTCAACAAGCCCGTTTAGTTCTTCCAGTGGGGTTTGTTAACGTTGTTCCGTTTATTGGAATTGTAACTTTCTATACACCGCACCACAAGCTTGAAGCCGACCCGGTGGTATGTTGTCGGTTGTTGTCGTCAACATACAACATAGTGGTATGTTGTCGGCTGTTGCCATTAGAAGGATTCCTTTGCTCCATTGCTGAGGTTTTTGGCAGGTGCGTGAGCCCACCGCCGTTTGATCAAAGGAATTGCGTCGAGGGATTTGACCATCTTGCTGTCCGCCTAGTGTTTGCAGTCTTAACTTTCCCGTGCTGAAATATTTACTACCGCTCTTCACACTTTCAATTTAAGACTAAGCAAGCCATTATTGATAGCGACAAAGCTGGCAAACCTGTTGCAGGGATAATTGTGGAACCTATTCAGGCAGAGGGAGGTGAGATAAGAGATAGTTTGTTGAAAACAGATATCTCATTGCAGTGGGGAGAAGGCGAAATAAAGTTCTGAGCAATTCATTCCTATATTTCAATTCTGGTGTCAAGTTTTTCATCTGCCGTCTACTCTTGAGGCAAAAGTTCCTTCAAATTCGGGCAAAGTTGATCATAATTGTTATAAAACAGTGTTTTGTAATAACACAGTTGCATTAAATCACAACTCTCGTACGTCCTTTACTACAGATTCTCTATTTATCAGACCAAAGCAAAGTTATGCATTGAATTTTTGAAATGCTTTTTATTGATAAATTATATACTTCAGGGGATAATCATGCAAGTGTTGACTTTTTCAAGTCTCTACGAAAAATTGCCAAAGAGGTAAGAACTGTACTGGAAATATCAGCCTTTGAAAAAGTTGACGGTCGTTTGCAACTTTTGACCAACAGTTTTGGCCCTGTTTAAGGGATTTGCTTGTTAATTTGCTTTCTATATTTTCCCATGACACCCTAACTGCCGCACAGTCACGTACATTTCAACCTTCAGCAATCCTGGTGTGGACAAAACGTTGGGTAGGCCATGGTGTAGGCTGTGGTGTGGGCCATGGCCCGTCCTATGCCTTACCCCACGTTTTGTCCACATCCCAGCAACCCTGACTATAGAGGACCATCCAAACGAACCCGAACTGTGTAATCGCATAGTACACAGGGAGTCATGTTCAAAACATGACTCTTGAAGTGTAAAGATACAAGGATTTGTATGTAAGGTTGTCATAAATAGCATGAGAGAAAAAACAATGTTCTTTAGGCAATGTGAAGTTATTTTTATTGTGTGCTTGTATGTACGCGTTAGAGACACGTAATACATACCTCGGATTATTCTCTGCAGTTAGATGTTCTATTAATTGTGGACGAAGTGCAAACAGGTTGTGGAAGTACTGGGAAATTCTGGTAAGTGACTGCCATTCATTGTCATGTTCGCACCGTTTCATCTCCTTTGTGCTCGGTTATTTAGTGTCAGGCTTTCCTCCGAATTCATCGATGAATTGACTTGAGTTTCGCAAAGACACAACATGGGGTGCGTCTCTCAATCATCATCATCATCATATCTTTATTTACCCTCGGATTTTAGAGTAGCTTGGTGTTGCTAATATCTCCGATCATTTACCCTCCCCAAGCCCTGACACGAGACAGGTCAGACCACAAACCTTGTCATTGCTTTTCGTTTTTTAACTTGAATACACGTTAAAGGATCATACAGCCTTCTAAAATAAGCAGATTAAAGCTCGCGGCTTTTGAAAAACGGGCCCCTGTCCCCAGTTGTTCAAGGGTGTGGGGTTAGCGTTAAAAAGTACGTTTCGAATCAACAGAGAAGAAATAAAGAAGACTCAAAACTTCCCAACAGGGCCTCCTGGAGTAGGGCCGTGTGTTGAAATTCCTAACAACCCGTTGAAAGAAAGGTGCCGGACTTGTAGGAAAACGACCCATGGTTTACAAGGTTGACACTGAATGGATTCACGGTCAGGAACTTCTTATTGGTAGAACGCACGAGGCACCCTACTTACTCAAGTCTCAATTCATATTTTCGTAGGGCTCATGAACATTGGAGTCTTGATGATCCCCCAGATATTGTGACTTTCTCTAAGAAGATGCTGATTGGAGGTTTCTACCACAAACCAGAACTTCGGATACACCAGGTCAGTAAGCGATTATGGCTTACGGTGACAAAATGTACTAAAGGATTTTATTGCTTTGAGATCTTCAAGGGTTTTTATGCAACAATGGCATGGCGGAGCGTTACCTTCTTTCACTAATGGTCGTTTTCATATGACGTCGTGGTGGCTATATTGGTGTACCTAAACAAAGAAACAATCCTCGGGGAGTTTAGTTTAACCGCATATTTCTGCAACTATTTTCTGTTAGTTCTGTAGGTAAGTGAATATGGACGATGGTCTCTCTGCGATTTTTGACTCATGTTGATTTCGTGGCGATTTTTCAACCGCAGTGGATTGATAACTGTGAAGGTGGAAATCGCCGGTAAATCGTGGTGATTTGGCCGCAACACTATAAATCGCCTCTTGCTTACATGTTGGATGTGAAATCGCATATGGATTTCCCGCTCAAATGACAGCAAAAATCGTACCAACAGTCGCCTGGGGCCAAAGGACCTAACATATCATCGGCGTTTCACGGGTCATTCATTTTACTTATTTTATTTTATTTTATTTTAGTTATTTTACTTCCATCGATGTTCGCTTCGGTTTGTGCCAATCCTGTTAGCGTGTTACGCACGAAAACTCGCCGCAAGTTTTGACCAACCGTAAGATAGAAATTGAATTCGCTTGATTTGTAAGAATTTTTTTTTCCTTCGCAGCCATTGCGTATTTTTAACACATGGATGGGCGACCAAAGTAAGCTGCTTCTTCTGAAAGAAGTCGTAAAAGTGATCCAAGAGGAAGATTTGCTTCGCCGAGTACAAGAGGCTGGTCGAGTATTGCTCAGTGGTTTGGAAAAGGTTCAGGTATTGTCTTTTTTTTTTAAATTTCCAACTGAACCTCATTTACCTTTGTTTCCTGACATGAATTTCAATTACAACATCCGATCTGATTTCCAAATCAGTTTTGCGGATACTGGTCACGCGTAACATAGCTTGACTGTAATTTACTTCCTCGTTGCAAGCGTGATGAGATTTTGAATACTCGGGGACAGTTCAGGTGGTGGTAGGTGGTCCGAACATGAATGAAGCCTGTTCTATGCGTTTCCTTTGTTTACGAATGACTGTCCAGGTTAGCCCTCTCTTGTTTCACGGTAAATCTGTTTAATTCTGAACAAGACCTTAATCCTGTAGGATAAATATCCTGGTTTATTTTCCCGTGCCCGAGGTGAGGGAACGTTCTGTGCGATTGACCTTCGTAATCCAGACTTAAGAGGAGAGTTTCTTTCTAAAATGAGAGCCAAGGGTAAGTTACTAAAGTGAATAAGTTTATCATATCACGCTGATAGTTTTGTGATTTATAGAATGGCGCCAGTGTTGACTGAGCTGGGTTAGTGTCGTTGCAGTCGGTCGGATCGTTGTCCTGACTCCGAATCAGTTGAAGGCTCCGGGTAACACAATAATTCAGATGGCTTACTAATAAGTTATTCCCCGCCGGCTGCGTTTAACATTTGTATCTTGTTGTAACGAGGAGGAGGAGGTTAAGAATAAAAATATAATGATCTTTAGTGTAGACCCTTCTGCAAAAGCTGGTATCAGTGGGTGAGCTGGTAAAACTAAACACACACAAAAAAGTTTAACCCTAACCCCTAACCCATGCATCGATAACGTATAAAATTCTAATTCCTTAAATCCTAAGCCTTTGAATCCTTAAATATGTTCAGACTGAAAATGTAATATGGTAATAATATATAAAATTTCTCCTAATTTCGATTTTACTTACGACAAAATAAAAACATCCCATTTTGGCCACTTCAGTTCTATAACTTTACGACTTACAATCGATACCATTGCTACTAGTAGCATAGGAATGACTGGAAATTTTATAGGAATCCTTAAAGAAAAAATCCGGTCCCACAATATTGACATTTAAAAGCAAAAGATAACCTATGTATATAACGTGTGAATATCGGGTTTTCCATCCCAATTGTGCAAGTGCTGCTCTTTCAAAGGCTTTTTCGCGGTCCTAATCTTCAGGCGTTGCAACTTTTCAAGCCTACTTGGTCAGCGCTAAATTATTCCAGATGTCACACCAATCTAATCTAGATGACACCATTGATTTAAATACCCTTTCTGCTGCTTGTATAGTAGGATTATTTGTAATTCGAGATATGAAATTTAATTGGCTAGAAACGTTTTAAATAATTGTTCCAAATGTTACGTACTCGGTTTTCGTTGGATGGTTTAGGCTAGTCTTAGGGTTCAACAGGCCCTAATGAAGGCTATATCAAGCGTTGTGCTGGTAACTTCGTCCACTTTGTTGTGGTTGTGCTCTTTCTTTGCTTTTCGGTATTTTTCAGTGTTAGTCACCGTGTTTGATATGTGATGAAACCCCAGTAATTCGAGTTACCTGCTATTTTATGCAGTCATAAGGGAATACTACAAACCCTGCGCAACACTTCCTAGTTCAACTGTACATTCGTCACGTTTGGGGTCAGTAGGAGTCTCTTGTTAAGCACAATTTGATGTCATTCAAATTCCTCTTTCTTTGAAAACAGCCTTTATTGTGAACTACTGTGTGTTACATTTTTTGTTTTTTGGTTCATTGTAGGCGTGGAGCTTGGAGGTGGTTCAGGGACTCACGCCATCCGCTTCAGACCATCTCTAACATTCTCACCTGAGCATGCGAACATTTTGTTGGAAATTGTGCAGAAAGTAGCGTCCGAAATGGCTCCGAAATCGTAGAAATATAGGAAATAACGGTGTTTAACCATAAGGTTAATAGAATTGTATTTTTCAAAAGGTCACGACTGTGTGCAGCTTTCAGTGCACAGGGGCTAGGGTTTTTTTCTTTTAACACGGGTTTGAACAAGAATCATTAAGCATACTCATAGTTTTGAAGGTTATAGCTACAATCAGGGACAAATTAGTCGAGACACTGCCCGGAAAGAAACCCTCTCGTTCAACACGTGAATTATCCTACCCCCACTGCTAATATTGCGTCCCCCTCCTCCCATTTCAATGTTGCAAACACTTGAAAGTGTCCACAAAGTGTAAGTGGGAGGGAGTCGCTATGAAAGAAAAAGGTGGGTTTTTTACAGCTAGGAAAGGACACCCCTTGGAGGAAAAGTGTTTATTTCGCTCAAATGTCTCAACACTTTTGTCCCTGATTGTAGCTGCTTACAATACGCATGAACACAAAACAATGAGGTATGGAGGGGTGAAAATAAACCTGTATATTCATGCAAATGAGGTGTTACACCACGTCATGCTGGGGATGGGCAGCTGGGTTCGCTCTGACACAAATGAAACCACTGTGGAAGCGTATACTTGGGCGTTGTTGTCTTCAGATCGGTGTAGTGAAATCAGTTTCAGGAATGGCGAGAACTGCGCAGTGCATTCTCGAGGTGTAAAACAAAGAACAGACTAAGGGAATTCCCTTGTTTCACTCCTCACCCCAAAACTGTGAATTCTTACAGTCAAAAAAACCTTGACAATAACTCCAGGGGCGTAGCCAGGGGGGGTCTGGGGGTTCCGGAACCATTTCAAGCCTTTAGAAATCTGAAAACAATTCCGAAGAAAAGCGCGTACAAGCACCAGTCAGAATATCAAGTTTCGTCAGGAATCCATGCTTGTGGGCTCCTGAAACAGAGCGTTCCTGGCTCACGAAATTGAAAAATGCCACAAGAAGTGCTCTTTGGTCTCAAGCCTTCAGGATGGAATTCCGTGCCCTGATCCACTGCTGGGTGTTGGTTAAACTAAGATATCAAATTTGGGGGTGTTTGATCAAACCGGGGTGAGATTTGCCCGGAAAAATAGTCAAGGATCAATTTGGGGCATGTGCAGTGTCTGCGTGTCAAGAAAATAGGACTAATCTTCATAAAAAGAGCGCAAGGCTCGACATTCTCTTTAATGAGAGTTAGGAGCGAAGCAGCCCAGAATGTCTCAAACAGACACAACGACACAAGATATAGCAAAGTTAAGTTTATTTTCTGTTTATTTTCTCCTCTGTGAGCTAAGATTATGCGATTTTTTTCGTCATTTTATCTTTCACATTTCGGTACGATATTTAACTGAGCATTCATAGTGAGCCTGAGCTGCCTGTGGTCTCAACGACTTGATCTCGACAACTCACTCACTGACTCACTCACTAGTTCTGGCCATGGGTTTTGACGCCAACTGTCAGCGCAATTTGATGAATGTCGCTCAGGCAAACCGGCCATCGCGTGGTGAGTTCTTTGTATACAATAATTTGGGTGACGCTAGTATTTCAAGTGCTTCTTTGAGCTTCTGCAGCGGCCTAGTGAGATTGTAAAGGATTATGCCAGATATGCCGATCGCCACTGATTCGTATTTGTTAGAAAGCAATAAACATATGAATTTTAAGAAGGCCAGAAAGGTTGATTGACTGGTTGGGGCTCAAATTCTTTCTTGAATTAGAAATAAAAGCCCTTCCCCCCTCCCCTGTTTGCTTTTTTGAACGGGTCAATGCATAACAAGTGTTCTGCATGTTATGGAGATTATACTAAACCTTTTATTAAACGAAATTAAATGAAGATATTTCCTTGGCTGAAACTATGGCTTGCTTTTCTCCCTTTTTTTGGTTGTGCCGGAAGGTGGTGGTGCGGGGGCCCTCTAAATATACCTGGAGAGAATGGGCGGGGTTTTGGAGAAAATTACAGTCCATAAAAGGGCGTACGAAAATTTGTTTGGCATTCAGGTAATTTTTCCTCCAGCCCACTTCCATGTACTAACGCTCCCTAAAATACTTTTTTTCCATTTCCTCGCTTGGCCATTTCTATTTACTGACCTGTCTTTAAAGTACGATTTTACTGTCTTGAAGCGACTCCTTACTCGATTCCCTTTTCGCTTTGTCCAAGGAAAAATACCAAGAAAAAGAACTATAAAAAATGTTCGCTGTACAGCAGTATCCACATGCACACTTCGCGGGCCGATTTTTCTGTAAGGGGCCCATGTTTTCAATTCCATTAATAAGGCACGAATCAATTGAGCAGTTTTATTACTTTGAAATGTAATATATCTTTATCGATAGATTGAATTTACAGTCGACTCTCGATAACTCGAACCTTCAGGGGAAATAGAAAAAGGTTCGAGTTATCGGGAGTTCGAGTTACCGAGGGTAAAATTATATACAAAATTACCCGAAGGGAAATGAAAATTGCTTCGAGTTAGCGCGAGGTTCGAGTTAGCGAGGGTTCGAGTTATCGGGAGTCGGCTGTACTGCATTTTAAAGAGATTTTTTTGTAACTTTCGCATTACCTCTACATATTTTATCAAGCTATTTTGTGTATTTTTATTTATTGTTACAAATTTTTAATTTAAAATAGGACACATTGATAGCAGTTTTTGTAGCCCCTGAGGTTTGCTGTATTATTGTTACCATTACTATTAAATATTATCATTATCACGACCATTATCATCATCATCAGCAGCAGCGGAACAGAGCTTTGTTTCAGTTTTACAACTGTTGTTTGCTCACGGTGTTTTTTTTTTAAATATGGAAGTGGGTGTCTTATGTACCATTTTCCTTATCACTTTAGACAGAATGGTGAAATAGAGTAGATAATTAAACCCGATTGACCTTACGTCAACATTTGACTGAGAAGCCATATGAAGCCACAGGTGACTTATAAATGTCATAGGTGTAGAATTAAGGAGTCTGGCACCCTCCCCCATGATGATCACTCACATTGGAAGTGTGACTGAAGCAATCCTAGTGTCCTCTGAAGTAAACATATGTAAAATTTACTTCAAAAACTCATTAATAATTCATGAGCCTAACAGCCTATCAAGTCAGTGATAAGAGCTTCATACCCGATAAAACACTCCTCATTAGTATTCTTTATATAAAGAATACTAATAAGGCATAGCTTGTTTTTCTTGTATGCTAATAATTTTCCTTGCAAAGTTTAAACCATTGTTCAGACTCCAGAGGGGCACGCTTTTTGTGGAATGTTTTTGAAGCTGTTCAAAAAACTCGCAGCACGTGTTTCATCGGGTCTAAAAACACTCGGCTACGCCTCGTGGTTTTAAACCCGATAAAACACTCCTGCTTGCTTTTTAAGCATTACATAAAATACCATAGGTCAAGGAAACACTGTGACTGGTCAAACTGAGTTCATTAAAAATCCACAATACACACAACTTGAAGATACAAATTCTTAAATTTCTAGACAAGGCTTTCAGACAAAAATTAGCAGACTTCCATTATCAAAAAAAAAAACAGAAAGAGAAAAGCTGTCTGTCAGCTGTTTACACTTCAGTGGTTGATTGACGATTGAAGCTGAGAGTCTACCAAGCTAGACCATCCTAATCTATATGCTTAAAATTTACCATTATTAGGGAAAGAAGTACTATTTTATGTACCGCTCTCCCGCCAAAGCGAAATTGTGGCCTCAAGGAAATTCAACCGGTACCACACATATTGACGACCTCCGCTTGAGTGAGGCATTGCACATCTCTGTCTGCTATTTCTCGTCCTTCCTTGAGTATATATGATCACTTCTCAAAAACAATCACTGTCATCGCACTCTTCGTCTTTTCCTTGCTTTCTTGTTCTTTGAATAACCTTTGCCGAACCAGCCAGGCCGCTTAAGACTTTGCTGAGAAACATTGTAATCATTGGTTTGTTCATTTTCTCTGCAATTATGATCTTTGGTGTCCTCATATTCAGTCTTAAATGGTTTCTCCGTCGCACGCTGAGACACAGACATGTTTAAGCATTTGGTGCTAAAAGTGTCCCATTCATGTGGCCTCAGAGGTGTGGCTATGGTAAAAAGCGGGTCTTTGCTCCTAAAATTCAACACAGAAACGATGCAATAGCTATCGAAACTCCACTTTTGAAAAGTGATGCATTTTAAACAAGCCACAAAATCATAAATTAGCCTCAGTAAACATCCGCAGACATTTTTGTTACAATAGCAAATTGAAAGAAAGCACTATCACCTTCTTCAGTAAGAAATGAGATTCTGATGAACATTGTATTTCCATCCACGCGGATTATAGTGCAGCAACAACAATTCACATACGCATGTCCTCACAGTCTTACAAACCGGTAAGGAGGATGCGAATCGCACATGCCCTCTTACTTACTCCTGGCCAGCGGTCGGGGAGGAGACGACTCCCGGAAGTTCCAATTCTTGAGAACTTTGTAAAATATATTTTACCATAGACAGTTAGGGTGCGAGTAAGCAGTGTGCGCTTCCTTTGTTGAGCGTAAACCTCACACTTCCCAAATATACAAGAGTACCTGCTATGCCGGCTATGTGAGGACCCCTGGTACAAAAATGGGAGTACAGACGATGAAAACTGATGCAAACTGAGTGGGTAATTTTGTCCTATGAAAAGGTCAATCAAGATTCAAAAGCTATGGGGAAAAACAATCAACAAGAAAGATAGACACAACATATCAGCTTACCGGTTGTACTCTGGAATAAATAATCCAAGCTTATCCATTACTATTTTCATTACGTCATCACATCGACCTAGTGACAAGGAATTGTTAGGTGTCTAAGTGCTTATAAAATGACGATACAATCAAATATAATTAAGGCTGGTTTTCACCAAGTCGTCTCTCTCGAATGAAACCAACCCTCTACATCGAGCAAGCGACTGAAAGACGACTCAGGCGACCGATGTGTTTCTTCATTTCCAAATGGTCGTGTCTGCCGCTTCTGCTGTCCGTGTGAAAGGGACTGGTTCTACCAACACAATTTGCGCACACATATGGACGCAATCAACGAAGGGTAAAGGCTATTAGCGTGTTATTTTTATAATATACTTTTTGCGAAGGAGTAGTGCAAGAGAAGAACGCCAGAGGCACGGATATTTGGTTAGACGGAGTCGCTCTCTGCTGGTTTAGAGGTCATAATAATAATAATATAATAATCACTTTATTTAAGTCTCAGGTTATTTAGCTGAGCTAAGTGCTCTACTAATGGGGGAGACTACAAATCAACTGAAATCAGAACAAATTAAATCAAATGTTGGTTTTTGTGGAGAGGGGAAAACCGGAGAACCCGGAGAAAAACCTCTCGAAGCAGAGTAGAGAAACCAACAAACTCAGCCCACATATAACGCCGAGACCGGGAATCGAACCCGGGCCACATTGGTCGAAGGCGAGTGCTCTCACCACTACGCCAACCCTGCTACCCATATGAAATTTATCTCCCAGTTTGGCCAGCAGTTTTCGCTAACTTGACTTTTCTTGTAGTCTGTGGAGAATTTGTGATATAGGAACTCATACCGTTGAATCTTTTCCATGAAAGAAGCGATCAAAGGCACTGCAAATGCCATCATATTTGAAAACAAAAGAAAACAAAGAAGAGAATTCTGGGATTCACTCAGTTGCCTCTGTGAATTGGGTCGTCTGTGGTGGTTTCCACTTGTTGTATCACTATCATTTCTGGTTGTCTCTCTCATAGACTTTACAATATATAACTTTATCGGGACAACCCCGTCGGTTCTGTCGTATTGGTCGTCATGGATTGTCGCAAGAGAGTTTACATAAAGTCGTCGTCCATTCGTATGACAACAGAGATGACTATATGGAAACCAGGCTTCACAAAGAAAACGAAAAAAATAAAAAAACACGCTCGGGCAAAGCAATTTAGTTTCAGCATAAACCCACGATTGTAAGATGGTCAAGTCTGCCATAAATAACAACCCCGATGAGTAACAGTGAAGAACCTGTATTAATACACGGTGGCATTTAAAGCTTAAAGCTCGTGGGACCATGTAAAGAAAGAAACTATTCAAATGAACAATACAGTCTTAGAGAAACCCAACAGATAGGAGGCAACCAGTTAGCTATTTAAAAAGTGTAGTCGACTTGAATTCGAGATCAACAAACGCCAATACAGTTGACCGTATAGTGCTGGTTTTCATCAGGTAATGAAATAGGTCGAAAGGACAACAAAAAGATCCCATTTCCTAACAGGGCAGTTATGAGACCTCACAAACTTTACCGTAAAGTAGCTCTGCACCGATGTGACTTACCACTTATCTTCGATACTGCCAGGTCATCTTTAGGAGTCCACTGCAATTAAAACGACAAAGGTGGATCAAGGATCTTCTCTTGAAATAAATGGTTTGATACAATCTTTTTTACAGGAAATTATGCGCAGTACAGATGCGCAATGCAATTCTGTGAAATCACTGTACCTTTTGCTCGAGTATGTGTACAACTTGATTCAATTATCAAATGGTAAACGGTACGACGTGCACTACTGAGTCATGCTGCACGCAGCAGGGTGCTAAACACGAGAGAAATGTAAAGTGCCGTACTAAGCGTAAGAGTTGTTATTGCCTCGAGCGACTCCACTTATGCTTATCTTCTGCTTACAAGCCTCCTGTGTGCTCCAGAACTAAAAAATGGACGATGGGCCAATTACTCTTTGCTTTGTAAAATGATCAGTAACACCTTACGTCAGCAGTGTGCACCCATGGGCAAATAGTAAATGCTCCACTACTCTGACCGAAGGCCTAGAGTAAAACCCATCAACATTACGACCTCTGAGTTAGGAGGTGCGCACCTTAGCACTGAGCCACACCGCCACCGCCAATAGAGTACCTTTAAATTTTCAATTTAAAATTGATATGCCACTTTCCATCCAAATTCACTCTCACCTGTAGGTTGACTATGAACAGATTCGGTCTTCTCGTCTTGACTCTATTCATTCCCCACAAAGCACGATACCTCTTTAAAACCTTCAAGATATAACAGCAAGCATAAGAAAGGCAATCATTCGGTAATCATTGTTACGTATTAGAAAGACCACTTGGAATTACATGTAGACTATTTGCTTTGAGACAGTAACCAGCGAAGAAATCTCCACAATAACTTGAATTAAAAGAATGTGCATGGGCACGAATCATAAGCGTTTCTGCGTATTCCTGCTGTAGTGCCCTAAGGTGATCGCATCTTTAACCTGTAGTCGTTTCGTTTCCAGTCGGTAGGAAATGTGGGACAATTATAAGGGTCTGGACAAGTCACTTAAGCTTAACTTTTCCATGTCTCGCTCACATATTGCAACCGCTTTCTAATTTTTAGTCAGGAGTTAGGGTTAGGCTAACCCTAACCCTAACATTTTTTAAGATTCGCTTTCTGAATAATTAAAATATCCCACAATTCGTGATTCTAATTAACCTCAGAAAAAATTAGGCCAACTTGTGTAATGAGGTGGAGATGGAGGAGGGACAGGGAAAAAGGGCAAAATATACCTGTGGGAGGCATATAGATATTCCTTTGTCAGACACAACACACTTTTAATTGATGAAAATTTGGTTTAACCGGTTTGAAACGAAAATAAGCGATACATTTCACATTTTCACACTGCCGATGCATCAAGAGCTTCTCATTTTCCTTTCAATCATAAAATGAAGCCTCAAGTAATTATACTGGCAATCACAGCAACCATAGACAATTATTTGAACCAATCAGAACAGCAATTAATTTCAAAATTGGCGACTGCAAGGCTCAACTCAAAACTGTCTTTCAGACTTGACTACGACTACTCATTAATAGCTCACAAGCCCAAAACAAACGAAATCACTACCGTGAAGGAAGTTTGGATATGTGATATTAATTAGCATAAATTTTCGGCAACTTCCTGTTAAACTCAAATTCCTGTTAAAATACTGATTCCTCTGGAAAGTAATACATCAAACATTCAAAGGAGTGTTTCATCCTCTATCCAAACAACTGGAATTGGGTTTAAAAAACTCGCTTTTGGGGGGTTGGATATCTGATGAAACACTCTTTTTCGTGTTTGATATAATTTATTGAAAAGTTGTTTTTCTTATGCAATCTCGTACTCAGTAAATTTTGAAGCTCGCTAAGTGACTAAAACAACAGAAGTTGGCCATATTTCTGCCGCATCTAGTTCATAGCAAATTAAAGAAGCAAACAAACAAAGTAAACTACAAGAAGTCTTTGACATCTACTTCACCTTTAAACTGGATCCTAAACACAGAATGCAATCAGCCATTTTAGCAGTGTCTAGGGCTCCCTCCCAGTTCAATGGCCATCGCAGGTTCCCTTTCTCTCCAAAATGAACAATACTATCTCTTAATTGAGAATCACACTTATGGCAAAATCGATTTGTCAAATGTCTCCTCAGGCATGTATTCTCTGTCACATCAAACAGACGATAGTAGATTTCATCATTTTCTTCACATTCTGTGCAAACCTGAAAAAAAGTATCATAGGCTGAGTATATACACACAGAAGCTCATTTTCTTTGCACTGACAATGGGAGAAAAATTATTTCGTGAAAAACTTGACGCACAAGTTGTAGTTCAGAAAGAATTTCAGGTTAAAATAACAACAACAACAACAACAACAACAATAGTAAGAAGAAGAAGAAAAACAGCAACAACAATGGGCATATATCCTGGCCTTGTTGTGGCTTGTTGTGGTTTGTCTTTATTGCCTGAATTAGGCGAGCCACTTTATGCAACGAAGGCCTGCAAATAGGCAAGAGAAAAACCCTGATCCCACTTGCTTCTCACAAACAGTGCAACTAAACAGGCCTTCCAAGGGGTTTTGCTGACAGCCAACATGACCTCAAAATGTGGTGACAATCTTTTTCCAAAACATCAACAACCTTCAGGAACTGAGAGAAAAAGGGCGACATTTTGTTACAGCGACAGTGACGAAATACGACAGTGACATTCTCCGTGGCAAAAGTGGAGATGGGCTGGCTCTAAAACAAGAGACAGAGTGACACCAGAACCCCCCTTGGAAGGCCTCAGTAAATTTGCATTAACAGGCTGGAGGCAGCAAATTATATTAGTTGGACTGAGTGGACCACAAGATTGAGAAGCACTCGAGGGGCTGTAAAACTTGTCATTTGAGATTCTGTTCCTTCCCTACTGGTTGTGGAGCAGACATTGTCAAGGCAATGCAGATCTTCTAGCTTTGAAAGAGAAAACAAAATTAATTCCATTCTCCTGGTCTCTCAAGCAAATATTCTTGACAGTGGCCTTTCTGGTTGGTAGTTGGGTGCCACAGTTGGGCTTAGAACTCTCCCCACTACACTGGCCATTTCAAAGAATTTTAGTTGTCATCAACCAAAACGTATCTACATCTACATCTACACTTTATTAAGTCGGTAAAAATTGCGAGATATCAAACCAACTATTAAATAAGAATAAGAAAATATAAACATCGGTAAAAATCACAAAATATTAAAAACTATCAACTAGTTTAGTTTTAAAACTATCTACGGTGGTCATAATTTATTTACAATATCCTTGGAAACTGAGTTCCATTCGTTAATTGTTCGTGGGAAAAAGATAAATTGAAGAGTATCTTCGCTCTTGGAAATAAAAACTTAAAAGCGAGGCTCCCACGAGTTCTTCTTTCATTGTTCGGTCTCAAGTACGCTGCTACTGGAAGATCCATCAGATTGTGAGGTTAGGGTTAGGGTTAACCTCGAGTTTATACATAAACGTAACTGGCAAATTTCCTTCTCATGGCTAGAGTTTCCCAGTTGAGTTCCTGTAGCATTTCTGTTACGCTTGTGTAAGGATTGTAGTTGCCTGCACAAAATCGCGCCGCCTTCCTTTGAACTCTCTCCAACTTCTGAATATCCCTTACGTAGTTGGGGTCCCATGCGGCACTTCCATATTCGAGGGTTGCTCGGACTAAGGTTTTATACTCCGTTTCTCTTATAGATCTAGGACAGTTATATAAATTTTGTCGCAGAACACCAAGTACTTTAGATGCTTTACTTGAGACTGTTGACACGTGTTGGTCCCATTTAAGTTTACTTGTTACCATAATTCCTAAACGAGTAATATTCTCGACTTCTTCCAACTCAACTCCTCAAAATGTGTACTTCTTGGCAGGGGGAAATCTCGGGAGAAGACTTCTCACGGGAGAAGACCTGGAGGATTTTCCTTTGCAGACGATGGACAATGGAGTTGCTTTGGATTCCACTGAGTTGCTGTTGCTGCTTTCCCCTCAGTATTCAATTTCTGACTTGAGCATAGGTATAACACATATGCTTAACTTACAAATTACTGGCACTTGCAGTTGGACATTGCAGACTGTGATTCCCGTAAATATTTAACCATTCTCACAAGTAAACTGTAACACACACCTCAACAAACATGTTGCCATGGACCTCTGACAGCGCCTGAGGTGGAAGCCCACTTCTAACATGAAGCCCATCACAATTCTGTGATACTACATGTTTAACCTACAGTAAAACACATAAATTAAAGTACCACTCAGAATGTTTTATGAAACAACACAATTATTACAAACAAAATTATTAAAGGTTGTTCACCATTACACTATTGTGCTAAGTTTACCAGTACATGTGCCCTTCAAACAATCCAGTATTTTAAAGAAACCAATCATGAATCTCATGAACTACCCATGAATATAATGATAATGATGATGATGATGATTTTAAAAAAATTCTAAAGCTGGCATGGACGATAGATCAACACAGCTCATTGACAGTTCAG
>BLFK01000942.1:12194-14694 GCA_014634185.1 Astreopora myriophthalma | reverse complement strand
TGTATTTTTAATATATGACATCTTGTTAAGATGTCATGATGGCATGCATCTAATTGCTTTATCTCCTCATGTTTTGTTTCAGGATTTTATGTTTTTATGTGCCCTCACAATGGAGCTTCGTAATGGCGTCAAATCACCCGGAAAACACCCCTCCCCCCAAACAAACAAACAAACAAACAAACAAAAACGACCTTCCTGCAGGCTATTTCACATGCAATATTTATACATGCAATATGTAGGTCATTTCCGAGTTCTCTTCAGCCTATTTTTCAAAGCGAGCTAAGGGCACTTAGGTCAGACTGGGTGTTTGGAAAGGCTAAATCCAAAACGCCTTCAAAATAACACAATTCGAGGATGATATATACTCCTTTAAAAGAATGTGAGGGATATCATCCGTTTGTCCAAATTCCTGCGTTTTCTTTACAAACTAACCGGTCTGATAATTGCATTCTAGCGGTCTTGTTACAGTTGTTTGTCTGTTACTGACTGCAATCAGACAAGGCTCAATATGGGAATCTTCCGAAACCAAAACGTTTGGTGTTTTACAAAAACAGTTTGGATACCCTGACGGATAAGGGACAATTCCATCTGCCAGTCGACAGATACTACTAAAAATATGGCAAGATTTTTCCAGTGTCCAGTGTTTTCGGCGCGCATCCAAATTTGGTGGTAGGAGGTCCAGAGATGCTGAAGGATATCTTTGTTAAGGAATGACTTCCGACGACCGACCGGTAAGTGACGCTCCTACCGCTCTCTGGCGCAATGGCCATGTGTTTTCTGTATTCAATTTACATGCAAAAGGTTGCACTTGCCCCTCGTTCTAGGAATATTTTAGCACCATCCACACCACCACAGCCCGGACGATCCTGGCAAGGGATACAAAGGACATGAAATGGCGGCCGGGTGTCCAGTTTCTTGATTTTCCAGTTAACCGTAACCCTAAGTCACCTGACGTACAATAGATTTCCGGATACGCCCGGTTTTAGTTTAGCCATTGCGGACCCTTCGATGCGAATAATATCTCTGCGTATGCTATCAACCTTCGATCAAATTTGCTTCATCGATCAAGTATACACGAGAATAGTCGGTAAGATGTTCTTCCTTTGTTTCTTTGTGCGTTGATTTAGATTATGTCATTGCGGTTACTTTAGTTAGATCTCGATTGAGCCGGTGACACACGGTTCAACGTTGTGAAACATTTGTTGCTCAACAAATGTTTAACGATGCTGCAGCAACTTGTTGAGCGGAATGGAACTTGTCTCTGTTTTCATTCAACCGCCTTCAATAACGTTCAACATGTTGAATGGCCCGTTTCAACATTCAACATGGCATGACGCACTGTTAAACATCTGTTTTGCAAGAAGCTGCAACATTTTGTTGAGCAACAAATATTGAACCGTGTGTCTCCAGCTTTAGTCCTATTACGTAGTACATGTTTAGCTTTCGATTCTAAGATTTCGTTGCTGGCCCTGTGTGGCCCTGTATTCTGTAGTTGCTCCCCTCCTCGGCTTAACTACAGAATACAGGGCCACTTATTTCCATATCATTGACTAACAAAAGCTCCCATTGTTGTATGTCTCGTTCTACAAAAGCTTCGATGCGGACGTGACCAGGAAACCTATCAAAAAGGGCATTGTTTGATGAGATGTGGCATCAAGCTGCTTCCCCCCTAGCGAAGCTTAGTTTTTACTAACGACGCAAGCGTAAGCCCAGGTATAAGCGCAAGCACAAGTGCAAGGATCAAAATTTTTGCTTTTCCTTGTTTGCGTTCGCTCGTGTTCTGTGAAAGTAGGACATGACATAAGCACTACACAAGCCATGATGTTCGTTCAATGAAAACACCCTTTCCAGACTGCACTCGCGGCACCTGGTTACAAGAGAGCATGGAAAGAGTGAATCCTTCATTGCCGTGTACTTGGCTTGTGCTTGCGTTATAATTCGTTTTCACTTGACGTAAATCTCTGGTAGTTGAGCTTTTGCTTGTGCATGCGTTGCTAGTGAAAAGCAGGCCTTAGACCACAGGTTTACAGTTATTTTACCTTTATTTAGGGCCCGTGCGCACCAGGCTGACAATTTCATTTAGCTATACCAAAAATCTTAACAAAAATTCTCTCCGCTAAATTTTGAATTTGGTAATCGCATAAAACATATTTGTAAACCACAAAGTGTCAATCAAATACCTTCTGAATCTCACTTGATTGACTTTTTCCTTCAGATCATGCCGCATGAATTGTAAATCTGTCAGTTTTCACGCCTGACAAAAATTTGTCCTTATACGATGCAGGACGACGGCGTCTGTGAAGTTTGGTAAGGCTTAACGAAACTTCGTAGGAGAAAAAATAACAGATCATACTTCTCATTAAAAAAAAATTAACATAGGACCAAAATAAAAATGTTCTTAACTGACCGGCAGCCTTAGGTATGTTCCTTGAATGTTCTTAAGAGTTTGGTTAATCTCAGCCTCAACGTTCTTATAAAATAAGTTCGTATAAAAACATAT
>BLFK01000940.1:472538-491647 GCA_014634185.1 Astreopora myriophthalma | reverse complement strand
TTAGCAGACATCCAAAGCTTTCAGACCACAGAAAAAGGTTTTGCAAAATAACTATTGTAATATGGTTTCTGGCTTTTATTGTGTGCACCCTGATTGCGTGTTGTTTTGGCAGTCAAAATAACGCCCAACTTCAACCGTCAAAAGTCGATCCTGGTATGTCACAGATTGAAAAAGATACTATACTCAACGAAAGAACTGTTATTTTATTAACTATACCTGAAGTTTCAGCTCTGCAAATTAAAATGCTTGCGAGTAATAAAATTTTAACTTGAGCCCCCAAGTCGCCGTGCGCGACAAGAACGTGGAATGTAAACAAAGGAAAACATCTGCAAATCGGGGAGAAACTTACACGGAAGTTATAACTAGCTCATCAAAGCGCAAAGAATTCATGGAAATTCTGTTATCTAAACAAGTATTGCTACCTGGGAAGCTAATAAAGCGAAATTATCCGTCCAATAATAATGAAAAAGCTGTTTTAGGGCTGGAGGGCTGAGGGTCATTAAATAGGGTCGGATGAACTCGCGCGGATGGTTCCGAGGTAAAAAAGTCAATCATTTTAAGTCCAAACACTTCTAAAGAAGCTTCCAAAAGGGAAACTCTAAAAGCCGGAATCCGGAAACCGGAATCCGGAATCCGGAATGCGGAATCCGGAATCCGGAATCCGGAATCCGGAATCGCATGTACGGGGGTGGGATCAGGGCGTTTCGTTTTGGGGCTTGTTGAAAGAAGCTTGTTGAAAAACAAATGATGGAACACATGCTGTGGGTGTTAAAGAATGGTTATCAACCAATTCCATTTTGCATCTCTTCGGTTGGAGCTCTAGTGAAGAGTTTCTTTCATGTAATACCATTGGGTTGGTTTTACGAAGTTTTCAATTACCATCTTTTTACCTTCAGCCATAAACCTCAACTTCGAAGCATAAGTCCAACTTTTCGATGGCAATACAACAACCTGTGGCATCGTCCGGTCTCTAAAAAATCATTTCAGCGTCGCTATGTAACTCCGTTTCAAACTCTAACTGCATTGGTGTTAGAAGCTGGTAGAACAGCCCTTCGAAGAAAGAGTACTAGTTAAGCGAAACAATGGTTTCGACTGTATTTAGAGGGAACCTATGAAAGCAAAGGTATATTTGTGTTTTAATCTTATGTATTTGTTTATTTATTTATTCATTCATTCATTCAATCATTTATTACTTGTTTATCTATTTATTCATTCATTTATCTTTATTCTTTTTTGTTCTCTATAATGCTTTTGATACTAGGTACACTAAGTAATAAAAAAATTCAACATTCAAGAAAAAGCCTTCCTCATTCGCGCTCCCACCCCAGGCACACACACACACACAGACACACATGCGCATTACAGATAGTCCGCTCAGCAAAATAAAAGACTTGCCTTAGAGCGGTTTTCAATTGACTGTCTTAAAGCCAAAACCAGGTTAAATAAACAGCCAATCAAGTATTGAAGGAAATACACCATTTAGCCAACCAGAAAGCGAATTAACTCACTTCCTAGTTTTACAAGTCAACCAGAACACAAACTAAGTCAAGGCGGCGGGCGCTAAGAGGGTAAAAATGAAAGTAACCAAGTGGCAAGAGATCGTTTTCACCGTGACGTCATCAAATTCTAAAATCCTAATCGTGAGGTCTTCGTAATTTTTATCTGCAGCTCCTTAAAGATAATCTCGAACTAAATCTTTTTACATGTTTCCAGTGCCGTAGCATCTTTCGTTTTCGAAATACGGCATTTTTCAATTTCCGAATTTTCGCCTTCCGGGACAACAAGATAGCGGCTGTCTGGTTGGATAAAAAGGCTCTACTTATAATTTTCAACAATTTAAACGTTTCAAGTATTTGAAGATTGTGTTTATGCGTATGTATACCAGTTGAAGAGTGAGAAGAAAGCGTTTTCATTGCAAAGTGAATTTCACATGTTTTTGTTGATTTCCGGCGGCCATATTTGTATACAAAATGTGTACACAAAGACGGCGCGGCCATACAAAGCTCTCATAAGTTGCGTGCAATGTTCCGGCAAATAACTAAAAAAAATGGTTTATCATACATACTTGAGACTTTAAGAAGTTGTTTCTGCACTTCTCTTTTATAACATTTAATTTTCCTAGATTTTTTCCTTGAATGGCTAAGAATTTATTTTTTTTGTGTCGTGACAGTGAAAACGATCTATTGATTTTAGTTTTGTATATGACAGGTTGAAAAGTTCGTGCAAGATTTTTTTATCCAGTTACAGAGCAAACCAAAAAAAAAACTATTGTGTAATTGCTTTTCAATACTCAAGTGAAAAGCGCTCTATATATTGAACGTAAGTTCCACTTCATCACCCTTTCAAGAAAATTTATCATTTGAAAGATTGACACTTCAACATTTTATCAGGTAATAGCAATCTTATGCTACCATACGACATAATAAGTTACCGTGGCAACAGCAAAGCTCTGCATAAACACCCTAGATGGGCAAACTCCATCGTTTGAAAACAACGGATACGCGTGAACGGAGCCCAGAGGACAATGACGCAAATTAATTGAAGTACCTCCTAAAGTAACGGGAAGAGTTATGAGCAAAATAATTCTGCAATCAACTGCAAATTCATCGGGTTTAATGAAGGAGCAGCTTTGAGATGCCCGTCTATTCTTTTATTCCAGTAGTGGTCTTTAATAATTAATCTCTTTGATGTCATGTTCACTCTAGCATATTTGGAAAGCAGCTGTATCAATGACGATTCCTATGAAAAGGAAGTTGAAAAGCGCAGAAAGTAATAACAAATTTTCTTGGACTTAATAACAATTTGGATAGGTAAGTTTATGCTTCGTCTCATTTCTGCCACTTCTTTTGAAAATAACTCAAAAGTTCATGGAGTAGGTCTGGCGTTGCTTATGCCGCTATCTGATGTTTACAGTAAAGACATCGATTAGCCCCACAACAAACGGTAGAGACTTTAAAAATGCAAACGATCAATGGTCAATTCAACGAGTATTCAGTTTTGTTTAGGCTTATTTAAGTAGATGTGTCCACTCATATAGTTGCAAGTGTGCTAGGAAACGTTCAGAAATTGCATCAGTTCTTTCGCATATCTATTCCAAACCTAAGTAACTTTATAGCAGAAGACCTTTCCTCCACATTTTCGAACTAGTTCGTGCTGAAGTTTAATGTATTTAACGTTCAGCAAGTTAATTGCATTCAGTTTTTGCTGCCCCAGTGAGTGAGCCTGAAGCTAACGAACGAGGCAGCTTTCTACTCGGGAAAAGGTCACATTATAGAGGTCTTGAACACGTTTTTGCGAAACGCAAGAATTGTGGTAGCGGTAAGATAAGAAGCATAAGGAATTGTGGTTATGCGCGAATGCAAGAATTAAGAAGCCCAGTCTGCCCTCATGCTTATTAGAAAGATTTGGCATCGCGTTTGCGACCAACGGCCACTGACGGTAAACGACAGGCAGCTGCTTGTTATAAAACCACGAAAAATTGTCTTATTCTAGCTTATTTTTCTGTTTTTTTGTACTTGCTTGATGGCTGTGGCTAGCAGGCAAAATATGAGCTAAAATCAAATAAATTTCATGAGTTTTTGGTAATCAGCAAATTTCAGCCTGACGTTCTCCGTTTGCCGTAAACGGGATGATAACTTTAGGGACCTTTAGCAACGAGGACGGCAACGGCAACGAGAACGTCGATTCAAAATAGGAATTCGCGTCATTGTAATCACTTCGCAATTATTTCAACTCATTTAAAATGCAGAACTTGTCTCTGCTATTCAACAATGAAACTGGCAAAAACGGCGTTTAAATTTTGAAAGAGATCGAAAAATTCAACTTCGTGTGCTGACGTTCTCTCAAAGCCGCTGATTTTGGTCATTTGACGTTGTTGTTTTCGAGAGGACGGCAAGGAAATGTACCAAACTGTAAAACGCACGTGCAGGGGGTGCAGAGCGTTTCTTTTTACTAATTAAACCTACTGTTTTGTGACGTGACGTTCCCGTCGCCGTTGCCGTCCTCGTTGCTAAAGCTCCCTTTTAGCAACGAGGACGGCAACGGCCACGGGAACGTCACAAAACAATAGGTTTAATTAGTAAAAAGAAACGCTCTGCACCCCCTGCACGTGCGTTTTACATTTTGGTACATTTCCTTGCCGTCCTCTCCAAACAACAACTTTAAATGACCAAAATCAGCGGCTTTGGGAGAACATCAGCACACAACGTTGAATTTTTCGATATCTCTTCAAACTTAAACGCCGTTTATACCTGTTTCATTATTAGATAGCGGAGACAAGTTGTGCATTTTAAATGAGTTGAAATAATTGACAAGTGATTACAATGACGTGAATTCCTATTTTGAATCGAAGTTCTCCTTGCCGTTGCACTCCTCGTTGCTAAAGGTCCTTTTTCGATTCTCGTGCGCCGTCGGTGGCAGGGTGAGGTGAGTGTAACCAGGCATCTATTCCATAGGGTATGTTGATTTTACAATGCCTATCTTAGACCGCGTATTCGTTATCGTTAAGAAAATTTTGACGACCGCTGTAGATGAATACGCCAAGAAATGGAGTAAACGGGAAGGATGGCGAGTATCGGCTCTAGAAAATTGGTTAGAAACAGTAAAATTAGCAACAAAATCAATACTTTGCAAAGAAACTTTTCGCCCGTCTGATAAAATCTGCGAAGATCGGCATATAAAGGCATAATTGAAGCAGCAACAAGATAAGGATGTATTAGTCCCAGCGGACAAGGCCGGAAATAATATTATTTATAGAAAGTTGTTTTATTTGTAATGTGCGAATTACATCCAAGGAATTGTTGATGATCCAGATGCTGTTTGCACCTGTTCTTTCCAGAATAGTTTTTCAGAACGCAGTGCTGTGTAATTTAACTAGTTGGAGGCAGTCTGTGATTCACTTCGAAAGGTTAGTAGTGCTGCATGAACTTGAATCTGCAATAAATCTTGCCTTATAGGGTGTTTTCAGAAGTCCATAACCCAAAAGTCTCCATCTCTCTAATTTGGTCTTGGCCCATCAGTTTGCGGTATTATCTAAATTAGGAATAGAGGGATTGCTCGTGCTAAATGGAAATTATGGCACAAATCTAGCAACAGTCGTTCTAAAAAATAGATAATACCGTAAACTGATGGGCCGCATTCCATTCCAGTTTGAGGCTTCTGGCATATGGACTTCTGACCGTGTTTTGTGAAGTTTTGGTGTTGAATAAATCTTTGGTAAGTTTCATTTCTTCTGTTTTAATGTAACGTGAAATAAGTCATTTATCATGATGGTGTGATGTAGTAAAATGTCATCAACCGAAGCATCCCTGATCTTGAACTTCATACGTCGAATTATTTACACTGTCAGAATTAACTCCAGGCTCGTCCATTAAAGCACGTATATAGTATAACTTGCAAACAAAAATAATATTAGTACTTGGGACTTTTCAACTCTCTCTACAAGCCCACCACACGCCAAACTTAAACTTCGACTACATGATCTACTTGAAAGAGTTTACCACTCTAGAGGAAAAAAGATTCTTTGCCACCAATAACTTGGATGATGATAAGAATAACTTGGACGGATGATAAGAAGTATACAAAGTACACTTACTTCTCTTGTAGAGATCTTTGTCTCTTATCGACATCATTCTACGTCTGCTTCGGAAACTTAGTATTTCGGCAAATTGTAGGGATACCTATGGGTACCAGCAGCACCGCCTTATTGGCTGATCTTCCACGCTTTCGAGTATGGTTTCATTTAAAATGAGGTATAATTTTCCACATAACTGTGTATACTTGTAAAAATAAAAGCTTTTATTTGAGAGCGATTTTTTTCGCGCGAATTAACATAACAAGAAAGAGTTAAGGATGTGAAAGAGGACTGCCTAGAGCCATTGCCTTCAGCAACACCTTTCGATATATTGATGATCGAAAGTGACTTATTATGACTTGATGACTTATTTAGCGTCAACAACGACAATTTTGGACTATATGTCAGCGCTATTTACCCGTCAAAGCGTGAACTAAAGGAAACCACCCTAGGAACAACTGAAGTTTGTTTTCTAGACACAGAAATCGAGCGTGGAGACTACAACTTACCCTACCATGCATGTAAGCGTTTACGACAAGAGATCGCCCGATGTAAAGGAATCCGGCATCCGGAATCCTGAATCCAGCAAAATTTGAGGTATCCAGAACATGGAATCCGGAATCCATTTAATGGAATCTAGAATCCACTTATTTTAACGATATTCAGAATCCGTTACGATGCATTTCACGGAATCCGTCGATCCGAGTCGATACTAGTCAAGTTTCATGCTCGGATCCACTACTCGGGATCCAGAATCCACGACAGACGATCCAGAATTCACGGGCTGGGATCTGGAATCCGGTAGCCTCCTGGGTTCTTTTACATAGGGCGGAAGAGAGATGACTTCTGTTTCAACACTGTAAATTTTCCACATATGGACAATAACATCCCAGCCAGTCCTACATATGGTGTTTATATATCTCAACTGGTGAGATACGCTGGAATCTGCACATCCAAATTGGGCTTTTTACATAGAATCTGTCGACTGTCATCACGACCTCAAGTGCAAGGCTTCAAATCCACTATGCTTCTCAAAACGTTTCATAAATTCCTCAGAAGACATGGAGCAATTCAGAAGTACGGTATTACAGTGCAGGAATTCAGATCATCGGTCTAATGTTGAATTACATTGCAGTATCCTTTGTAAATTTGTGTTTGTTGTATAATCTAGGTACCGCAGTTCGTCGTCGTCGTCGTCAATCAACGTTAAATTATTTAAGCTTATTTCTTACCTGTTAGTCACAATATAGTACTACTAACAATAGATTAACTACCGACAATAGATTAAGTTAAATAATGTTCCAAATCAGCGGCAGATTTGAATATTTCAGTCAACAATTAATAAGGAGCTCCTTTTAATATCGAATAATATAAAATATGAATCTATACATATTACATATGTATAGATCTGTGTAATTGAAGAGGATGAAGACCAACTCTTGACTGTTCCGGCTTTAATATAACAACGTTTCGGCTGTTCAGCCTTCTAGCTTCAGGTTAAAATAGCTTTACAGTAAAAAAAAAAACAAACAAACAAACTTCAAAAGTAATTTCAAAATATGACCATAAAAAATTACAAGATGCAGACTTATAAATATTGAACTGGTGCCAAGATAAGTTATGTAATCGATTACGCAATAAAAGAAAGGAAAGGTCTAATTGGTGCAGTCGGCACAAGGCTTCCTCTTGTGATAAATGTTGTAAAAGGCTTATTACTAAACCACAATTAGAGCTATGAATATGCCAATCTGGCACAAAAGAAAAAGCTTAAGCTACTGCTAAAGTCGATCAATACAAACCAATTGCTAGAGCAGGCTATGACTATGCCAATCAGACACAAAAGAAAAAGCGTAAACTGCAGTAGTTCAAGACTTGTTATAGCAGATGCGATTTTTTTACTTAAATTCACGTTTTTTGTTCAGACCATGGGGTTGCAGCGTGAAGAGCTGTGAAATCCAGTAAGCTTCCCGCGTAAGCGGTAGGCGGTAGTTATTCCAAATGGGTGCTGTTTTTGTGATTTCATTTTTTTTTTAATGGTAATGAAGCTAATTTGATGGATCTCATGATACATATATATATATATATATATCTATATATACATATATGTATCGGCATACATACATGTACATGTATATACATACATGTATCGGACGCCGGGAGATGTTCTGGCAAAGGAAACTGAATTCCATGCAGCCAAATGGACTTAACAAACAAATTGGCTAACATTTCAGTATAGTTGCGGTGATCTTTACAAAGTTCTGGGTACGCAAAATGTTTTTAACATACGTTGTAAGGGTCCCTAATTACCCGCGCAAATTCGTAATTGATGTACATACACAATTACGCTATGCAATTAAGCAATTGACGGATGACATTACCTTTAACACGTAATATAATTAACTGTAATACGGAACGCAGTTTAAACCCCTGAAGAAGGCGTAAGCCGAAACGCGTCGGGTCACTAAAGGATTCAAATGAACAGTTGTAGTCCATTCTCCTTTGTACAAGCTATATATATATATATATGTATACTTTTTTTTTCTTTTTTTTTGCATACGTTCTTTGGATTATGTTTAGATTCAGGTGAGGAGAGCAAAAACAAAAGGCCAGGAGCATTTTAAACCTATTTGAATTAAACACTTGTTACTGATGTGAATGGTGCTTTTAAGATAAATTAACTAGGGAAGCGGGCGTCATCATAGCACGATTGGAAAGATCTGATAGTTACGTTAGCACATTGCATACGCGACCTTACATCCCTTGTAACATTGCTGCGCAGTGTTTTCGAGGATATCTAAAATATTTTCTCGCAACGGCTTTCAGTTCGCAAAAACAGCCATCAAATATACTTTCTGTCATTGTGATCTCAAACGGGGTTTCTTTTGACTCAATATTATTCTCATAGGTTTTGCAGCAAATTTATTCTGGCATTAAAATTGTTGTTTTCGCATTGTCCGGTCATTTTAGATCCTCATATATCTGCTGTGCCTTGGTTTGACTCATATCTCCCCTGCATCATGCGTGTCAAGTTGGTGTACGTGCCGCTCTTCGAACTGTCTATGATTTCTTGGGTGTCTGTAGCTGTGGCTGCAGCCGGCCAACAGTGCAAGCCTACTGAGATATCAGTGTTTGGCATGGCTCTCACGAGTCACACTTTTAGATCAGTTGCGGTAACATACCCTTTTGAGTGTCATGCTCTTTGTGAGAAGGATCTTAAATGCCAGAGCTACAACTTCTTCATCCCCAGAAAGATCTGTGAGCTAAATAACACAACCAAGGAAGCGAGACCTTGGGACTATGTATCTGACGAGGCGAGGTTTTACATGGGGATCTGGAAAATACGAGGTAATGTTCTGAACTACAGTCGAACCCTCAATAGCTCTATTTCCCCTGGATTTCTGTCATCCAGTTACTGTAATTTTACCTTTGGTAACGCGAATCGGACTCGTGCCTAGTTTCCTGCAAAAGTGATATGGACATGGGCGATGGGCTCTGGAAATTCGCCCCCATCTGCAAACAAAAAAACCAAAAGACAGAAAACGAAACTAAGGACCAATCCCAAGTGAGCAAAATACTATGGTGTTCGCGAAAAAAAGGAACTATGTATGGCAGTACGTGTTTTACTAAATGGTGTTAATTAAGTAAGCCATTTTGTAGAACGTTTCCTGGCAAGGATTTTGTGTTGGGAAACATTAAGGCCCCATCCACACTAGTGCGTTTCCGTTTGCAGATGCATACCTTTTGAGGCGCTTTCGCCTATCAGCCTCACGAAAGTGACCAAAAACGCTGGTTAAAAACGGAGGCTTCCGAAAACGGTTTCCAAAGTGGAGACTTTTGAAAACGCATCGATTTGAAACGCTCCGTTTCTAGTGTGGTCAGGTGAAAACGGAGAGTGTCGAAGAAACCTATTTCTTAACACGTGCGCAAGCCAGTTCCAGTTGTTTACAACGTTCTCAAGCGTTTCAGTGTGGATTGTTGACAACGATATGAAAACGCTAGTGCATATTTTCCTTCGTTTTTGCCGAGATGAAAACGGCTACTTTTCAAAACGCATTAGGGTGGATGGTGTCTAACGCCAACCTTTGTGTTGCAGATGTGAAATCATGCAGAGAGCTGTATGAAGTATTCAAGTTAGTCTCATTTATTAAGTGATATAATAATAATAATTTAATAGGATCTAATGGAGCCGAAATCAATTGTGGAATTGCACACATTTTAGGCATCCTACTGATGAACAGTTGCTGCGCTGACTTCAGATATTTTTATAAGCAACAATCAATTACAATCTGTCCTCTTTGAAATGTTACTTACGTTACCTATTTTTAGTATGATTGCTGAGTCTCCAGGTCAAATAAAGACAGCACGAAGAGAGAATTTTTTTTTAAAGAAGCTGTTTAATCAGAAACAACGCAAAATATCTCTCTGTAAATCCGCTTGTCAATAATTGAATATCATGGCGACACATTTTCTGATCTTTTCTTACAAGTTAACCAAGTTACCGAGTCTGAAAGGCAGCGTTGACGAGAAAATTCCCGAGCCTTTTGAATATGCAATCCTACACAAAAATTTTACACCTAAACATCTGGTTATTTGTTTAACAGTGGTACAGAGAGTCTGGTGACTACCCTGAACTTGGACTCGACCCCAGCTTCTGTTTTGTGTCACGTGGACAATTTTGGATGTGGCGATGGGGGATGGACGCCGGTCATAAAAATTGACGGAAACAAGGTATATTTGACCGTACTTTTATGAAGGCCGACAACGACAAAAGGTCCATTTCACCCCATGATAATAAAACCGACAATATATTTATTTATAGCAAGAAAACAAATAAATTGCAACTTTAGTCCGCGACTGTGATTGCGGAATCCGCTTTCTAAGCTTGTCAGCGTGCGTTATATTATATAGCATGCGCTCTAGAGTGAAGATCATGGGGGAACGATGAACAACGTTTTGAAACTGTCTTTAACTGTAATTCTCGTGTTTATTTCGTTGCCTTCAAGTTTTTCAGTTCATGTTTTCGAGCTTGTGATCAACAATAAAGCTGTTTTCACACGGTGATGAAAAGAGCTCGACCAACCGAAATAACTAGGAAGAGCTGCACTAATTGGGTCCCTATACTAAGTTGTATTTAAAGAAATGAAAACGACGCGAAGAAGGAAATGAAGCGACAAGAAATAAAAGGACACGCGCAAGCACTCACCAGCTGATCGAGGAGATTCTTGGGTAAAACATACTATAAAACTACAAAAACGTATCATGGAAAAAGCCAAATGAATCAGGCAAAGGCACCAGATCCTAGTGGATCTGACTAGCAAGACTGGCCATGCGGGTGAAGTTTTTCCTATTTCACATATCTCATCAGGCACGGCCTGAGGACATGAACACCGACGTCGCTCTTACAGACCCACTACTTCATCCAAACCTACTGCAGCTTCAGACCCAACGTCCATTCATCTGACGATATACATTCCACTAGAACACGTACAGGTATCCCGCGACACCACACGCAAAGCCCGAGAGGTGCATCTCATTAATACGGCTCAAACCAGAAGCTACATTGTACTGAAGATCTTAGCAATTTGGTGTGTGTTCCACGTTCACCTGATGATAAAAATGAGAACGATTAATTCTTGAGCTCAGTACTTTATTCTCGCGGGGGTAACTTTCATCTGATGGAATTTAGACGGCATCTGCAAAATGAGTCTAGGCAAGAGAATGCAAACGAAAACTATTTTCGGGATTTACTGTACTACGATATAAACATAACTGACGCCCACGGCCAGTTCGATAATGGCACTTCAGACTCTCGTACACAGTCTGTATGACCTTGACTTTTTTGCACTTAATACTGGTATAGATTCTCTGAGAGAAATTCCAACTCTAATAGTTTGATTCAAAGTTTATATTATTCGCCTAATAGTCGTTACACCCTAAAGCTCCCTGCAAAACTCGTATTTTTGTTGCAAAGATCACGGGTTTTCTATTTTGCAGAAGAGTCTAAAACGAGATCTTAATAGCTTCCAAACTCACTGGCTCGCCAAATTAGATTTTAACGCAGTTTAGCCTGATTGCATTAACCGAAACTGGGTTAACGGATGCGGTGGCTACTTTTTCGAGAATGTTCCGACATCTCAGTCTGCTGGAGGTGTCGGAATGTACATAAGTGAAGATCTTGATTACGTTGTTGTTGAGGAAACGTCTGATTAGGCGTTTCAGGCATTGGATTGAGATCCTTGTTTCGAAGAAAAAGAATATTTTTCTTTTGATGAAATGGTTGAGTGGATTGAATCCTCTGGTAAACTAGTGTTCATTGTAAGCGACCTCAACATAGCTATTAGACCTCCTGAAACCTGAAGTAAAGTTGTAATTACGCTCACAGTTTTATGCTCTCGCTGTAGAGCTGCTCTTTTACCCCTTAAACTGACACACTTTCATGGTAATTCTGCTAACTTAATAAATAACACACTCTTAAACAACACAACTAACGTTCGATCCTGTGGCAATATAATTTCGGATATCAGCATTCACTTATTCGCAGTTTTGTATCACGTCAACTAACCCAATCAAAAGACGTGTCAATTGCTCGAGAATTGTCGATGATTTCTTTCGTTTTTTTGGCTGACCTTTCAAATACCGATTTTGTTAGGAATAGTATCTTCATCTAACGCCACAGTCCATAAATTGGTTTCCAATTTTTATAGCAAGTTCTCCAACTGATTAATAATTCATATTGATATTAGCCTACTAGATCTCTCACTCTTTCTCTCTCTCATATGTATATTGTCGTGGTGTGACCACATAGCGCTTTTAACGGGTAGACCATCCCTCTCTGTCTCTAGCAACCCCGCCAGCCTCTTCATAGGTGACCGTCAACTCCATCAGATCTCGGTTGATTACGTCCATCCATCACATCCATTGTCTACCAGGCCGCCTCCTTCCAGGAGGTTCCCAGAAAAGCATTTTCCTTGGCAATCTCTTCGGATCCACCCGGATTACGTGACCGAACCAGGTCAGCCGCCTTCTACGTAGTAGCTCCATGAGTGGGGTTTGACCAGATGCACTGTATAGATTTTCATTCCACATATGATCTCTCCAGGTGATTGCAATCATTCTCCTTAAACAGCGGTTGTAGAAGGTTGATACTCGTTTCTCCTCCTGGATGGTGATATTTCAGGCTTCAGCGCAACGACATTTACAACGACATTTACATTACTACCGAAAGTATCTTTTCTCCATTCGAGATGATTAGTATAAAAATCTGGGAGACACCACTGTCCTGGCTCACGAAATGTTCTTTTCCGGTTGCCGTCCGCGTCTCAAAAACGCGAATGCTTAAGCTCCCTAAAAACTTCGATGAACACAGGAGTCACAGGAGGCTGTGTTGGTCAAAGATGTTGTATGCTTCGTTCTCAAAGAGTAGCGACTAAAATATCGATATACGCATAGGCAATTATAAACATCGACTAGCACAGCATTCACAAATTTTGCGAATGTGTCCTTAATACCCTGACAACATGCTGTTCAGAAACAGAAATAATGACTGACTGTAATAGCGCTCCGAAATGTTGAATGCTTCGTTCTTACAGCGTAGCGAAATCGCTGTACGCTTCCTCAAAACATCCGAGCGTAGCGAAAATCGCCGCAAGCTTCCTACAAGCATCCAAAAATGGGGAATGATTCGTTCGTTCGTAGCGAAATTAATACCCTGACAATCGACGCTGCTTAGAAATGTTGTATGCCTCATGCTCAAAGAGTGGCGGCTAAAATACCGATACATGCATGAACAACTATAATTGTCGTCCACAATAGCACTCACAACAAACGTTGCGAACGTTTCATTCGTTGGTAGCGAAATTAATACTCTGACAACATGCTGCTCAGGAAAGTTGTAAGACCGATATGTACATAAACCTATATGTGCATGAACAACTATAAACGCCGTACAGAATAGCACTTACAAATGGGTGAATAGTTTGTTCGCTCGTGTGCGCAGTGGTATATATACTCTGACAACATGATCGCCAAGTTTAGTTACAATCACAATCAGTATTCAAGGTTACAATTTGCGGCTCTATATATGTAAACTTGAGTTTACGATGCGAAGCCGCCCAACGTACAGGATTGTGTTGGGATGTTCTACCGTTCGTAGTCCTACAATTTTTTCTATCAACTTCCTTTATCTCTTCCAAATGGCATTTCAAGACTTGCAATTCTGCAAGCAAATAGAAAAATATACCATGATTTTGCCATATTCGAACTTTTTAATTGAAATTCGTGACCTATGACTAGTGCAAGAACAGGAAAAGGGCCTTTACACAATCGTAATTTTTTTCTTTTTGGGAATTTGTTTCTGTTTTAAACAGTCTTCGAGCAAGTACTCAATGCTGCCGTGAATTAAGCTACGCGGTAGATAAGTCAAGCAATTTTGAAGTGTACAGAAATTGTTTCTTGCATGGCAAAGAGACTTTCAATTCATCACATTGAGTACAAAGACCCGACATGAGACGCCTCGCGTACTACTTTCCACCTCCCATCGCAAACTCCTCACTGTTTTCTTTCGAATGTTGTGGTATTTCCATCACGTCACTGCGTGATGCCGATTGATCAAGGCATGGTCAACGAGCAACAGTATATTACAGTTCGGCGACGAGAATGGTGACTTTTTCTACATGCAGTAGCACGCATGAAAAAACATAAGAGGTTCTGGCCTTCTTTGTGCGAGAAAAAGTGTGTTTTTGACTGTAGTCGATAGGTCCAAGCCAAGAGACGATAATCCTTACTTGGTCCAAGGATGAGTTGGTCTAACACGCGTTATCAGAAATGACGGCAACTGGGGAAAGGATGGAAATATTTATGACGGCAAACGATATCCTTCAACAATCAGGTGAGCGTAACGAAGACGTCAATCAAGTAGCAAGGGAAAGAAAACGTGCTATTTTCCTTACTGAAATTGAACCTGAAGCATATCCTACCCTGAGCAATCTATTGGTACCAGCGAAACCAAGAGACAGTCTTTTTGCAGATATTTTGAAAGCAATTGAGAGACGTTATAATGCAGCGCCAGTAGAGATTGCAGAGAGTTTTCATTTTGGATCTCGCCATCAGAAACCAGATGAGTCGATCCGCGGTGATTTCCGTTAAAGAAGCTCTCCATTCATTGGAATTATGGCGAATTTCTCAATCGAGCTCTGTGAAACCGTTTTGTGCGTGGACTAAACAATCCCAAAATACAGAAGAAGTTTCTAACTCAATATATTCTCAGTAAGGCTGAGAACAAGATGGTTTGAGTTAATTGTTTACCTGATCAGCTTTGCTGTTGAGAGTAGATTCAAGGCGGTGAATTACGCTAGAAATAAATGCCATAGGTTTTTGAGCCGGGCCTATTGCTTCACTTGCTAGATCAATATTGTTACTGGCTATAACTCGGGGATCATAAGAATGTTGAAGATCGTTCGTTCCGACATGAATGACAACTTGATCAGAATTGCTAGCCGAAAGAGGCTGGGAATCATGTGATGCTTCATGTCCTTGGAAGAGCACCCAGGAAAGAATTTGCGATGGATGGAACCACAGGATGTCGAGCTCATTCGTCTGGCATCGACGTGTTTTACCATCGGGTCTTCAGGTGTAACGATACATTTAGAGTTCGTTGACTGACTGTCGTGGTCAGTGCGGTTTTCTGAGGATCTTGAAGCCTCGTTTGAACTATCGACAGTTTGTTGTCCTCTAGAGGGCATTCTTGAGGTGGAGGTGATGTTGAATGGGAAAAATGAGGTGTCCACTTGTCGTGCATTAATGCATGATCGATTTGGACTGATCTTCGTTCAGTAATTTCAGAGCAGTAATGAGGCTGGCTCTTTCCTTTTCGAGGTTTTTGATGGGCGCATTTCCTTGGCAAGAGATGATCTTTCAGTCTCAAGGAGATTCTGTAATTTATAGAAATAAAGACACTTATATAGATACAGGTGTAGATATAGATACTGTATAGACATAGAAATAGACCTAGACCTAGACCTAGATGCAGATGTAGATGTATATGTATGTATGTGTGTGTCTATATATATATAATAATTAGTGTATGATGGGAACAGAAATCGTAACAACAAAGAACTGAGTGAAAATGTGTTCAGCCGGGAACACATGTTCTTTGTTGTTACGATTTCTGTTCCCATCATACACTAATTATTAATATTTGTCAGAAATCTCTGTGAATCGCCTTCCGAAGGGAATAGGTTGGTGATCCAAAAATAAAATGAGGCAGTTATTTGTTATTAGTTCCCTGCTCAAATCCTATACAATTATATATATACATATATAAATGTGGAGGTAGAGTCTACCTTGGCATAAAGTGCTCAATGCTGTGGTAGCAGAGCTAAGTATACATAAGTTGAAGGATTAAAGAGGACGCATCGATTCTCTGTGGCTCTGAGTTTCGCGCCTAAGTGCTCGTCTCTGCCTGACGAGATATTAGGGACTCAGTTAAGATCTAAGACGCCGACGTCCATGAAAACGTCAGTTAAAATTGCTACTTCACGTTTTGCAGAGTTTTTCGTGATTATTCCAGCTCCTTCACCTTCTACAAACTATCCCAACTATTCATGAACTGGATTGAAACAAACGGTGTTCAAACTAAGAAATGCTACCAAAATTCTCCACTGTGTGCTCGCATTTTCCTTAGAACTTGAAATTTGGTCATTTGACGTTTTAGATTGGGAGACAACGACAAAGAAATGTACCAAACTTCAAACGCCCGAGCAGAGCCATTGTTTTGCTTATTGGAGTCTATTGTTTAGTGGTGTTGTCGCCGACGTTGCTGTCGTAGATCTTAAGTCCCTCTTGGAAACAGAGGAAACGTCAGCTGTAGGGCCATCATTTCCTCATTATAAAATGTGCTGCAATTTTATTGGGGTGAGGGTTAATACAAAGGAAACAGATACGAAAAAGGAAATTGCCAGACTTTCGTGTAATTCGTATTGAAATCCTGAGCTAAGTGATTGTAGGGCTCGATTGTTTTGAGGAGCTCTGTCATTAAATATGAAGCTCTATCCAGCTAATTTATTAAGAAATCCTCCTTTGTCGGAGCAGGATCACAAAATTGAAAAAGACCTACTCTAACGCAGCTCGTTTGGCCTGTGAATTTAGGCTTATAAATATTTTTTTTCCTTTAACACTTATGGTTTTGCGGCTGATCATCTCATTGCAGACAACATTTCATTACCACTCTCCTCTTTGGAGCAACACGGAGACTTTCAATCCTATAGGCGGAGAGACTGGGTTTGACACTCAAGAAACAAAGTTGCCCACCTACTGGAAAACCTCTTTCACCAAGATTTGCCTCGGTATGAAAATTGGACAGCAAATCAAATTTATTGTCGTAAATCAACAAGCCAGTTCCTTGCATTCACTGATTGCTGACGGGCAATATCGCAACAAATCACTGGGTCGTGACACATGGAAGTCCCTGATTGGAGATGAAGCCTCCCTTCAGACCTTCTGCAACAAGGAAGGCTTCAACGTAAGGGATAATAAGGAAGAGCACGCCAAAGCAAGAATCGGTCTCATTGCCAATGAACAAGATTCCTGCACTACGTGTGACTCAAGAATCGGATTTGGTACCGGAGGATATCCTAACGATACCAATACGTGTGGAAACGTTGCTTCATGGGCACCAGATAATGGTGACAAGTTCATCAAGGCGATTGGTTATATCTTGGTGCAATAATGAAGCAACTGAGGAATTTACTTATTATTTTATTTATTTTATTTTATTTTAATTCATTAATTTATCTAGCTTGGTATTTAGATATTCAATTAATTAATTAATTAATTAATTATTTAGTTATATATTTAATTATGATTTTAACTGGTTTATTATTTTTCAACGCAGAATACCGCGTGTGATTGCAGCGTATTTATGGCGTAGTTTGCAAGAAGTTTCCACTAAATAGCCAGGTCATAGAACATTGTGGTGTTACGGTAAAAGAATATAGGTCATTTCGGAGTTTGCTTCAGCCTTCGTTTTTTCAAATGGGGTCTATATGTAATTTTTTTAGCGATTGTTATCACGTGGGATGCCACAGGCAGACCACGTCTAAAACTTAGTCGTGTTTCGTTTTTAGCCACGTGCTTGTGATTGTCACTAATGTTGAACCTTATCACAGGGACTTAATATACTTGAATGGGTGACCACCTAGAACACCACGTTTTGTTGACTTTTTAAGACAAGGAATGGAAGATCATTGTTATGCAGCCATGACCATGCAATCACAATTTACTTTGTTGCTGCTCAACAGGAATCCAACAAACAATTTCTATGGAGGTGACTTGCCCCTGATTGAAAAGCCTACATCAAACATAACAGAATCCCTGAAAAGAGCTCCTGAACCAAGAAATGAACAAATCACGTCATACCAAACAATAATAGATTTAAAATACAATGGAAAAATGGTAAATCACAATTACTCAATTGTAGTAATTAATGCGTTGTTTGGATTTAAATTCCCGCCTTTTGTTAAGACCATGAAGATGAAGGGTAAATAGTTGCGCGGTCCAATAAGCCTCCCTAGTGAGTAATAGTTGGTCAAGATGTAAGGAATTTCTAAAAGACCTAATTTGTTCAATGATGATAAAATTCATTTGAGAAATTTCATGTTCAGAGTTATTAAAGTGGATGGCCAATTCACAAGTTCTTTTGTTCTTGAGCATGTTCGACTTGTGGTTGGAGCCTACATATTGTAAATTGCATTTGGTACAGGTGGCTAAATAAATAACATTTTGTGATGAACAAGATAGTTTTTGTTGAATTGGATATTGACGACTGCTTGCTGAACTTTGAAATTTCGATGCTTGAATTAAAAAGTTTTCACGAAGATCGCACTTGTTGTTGCATTTTGAACAGCCCCTGTTTTCTTCGCTTTGATTTCTACTAGAGGTTACCCGAAATTTGGATGGTGCCAACGTCTTTTGGTTCAACGATAAGCCTGAAATATCGACTTGGATGGAAAAATTTCCTTAACTTCTGGTAAAGATTGCAATAGGTGAAGGTGTTTTTTGATAGTCCATTGGATATCTGGCAAAATTGGATTGTAGTCAAGCACCAATGGAAAAACTTTCTTAGCTGGCTTGACCTGTTTGTTCAGAAGATCGGATCTAGAAATATTGAGAGCTTTGTCGAACTGTTTGTCAACAAGCTCCGCAGGATAATTTTGAGATTTCAAATATCCTTTGTATTCCTTACATCTATTTTATAAAAAGTCGTAAGTAGAACAATTGCGTTTAATTCTTAAAGCTACCCAAAAGGGCACTGCTCTTTTGCAGTGTGAGGGGTGTGAACTTGAAAAAGGTAAATAGAGGTGGCTATCAGTTGGCTTAGCATAAACATCAGTGCTAATGAACCCATCCCGAAATGCAACGTGAGGTCAAGGACGTTTAAATGACTATCAGAATAAACCAATGCGAATTTGATAGTAGGATACAAAGCATTAATTTACATTTTTACCTCGTACTGACGCAAAGGCATTATATAAAAATTTAA
>BLFK01000940.1:461808-465028 GCA_014634185.1 Astreopora myriophthalma | reverse complement strand
CCCCCCCCCCCCCCCCCCCCTGGTGTTTTTAATCCTCTTGCCTCCATTCTATGTTATTTTCTGACTACATCTTAGGATAGGTCATTAATTGAGTTATAACTTGAGCATTGTTTATTAATTGTGCAAACTTTGACCCCAGTTTCACAAAACAACCAAATTAAAAGTCACTTATTACAGGAGGTTTTTCTGCAACCTTCTTCAACTATAAATATCACTTGTTTTGAATTACAGATAAGCAAGACTCAACCCAAGATACTGGCGAAACTTCAAGCAAAGAAGGTGACCTCTTATTTCTTTGGGTTTGCTAATTATCCTTTTGGTCAGTTTTAACCTGTTGCTGCAAAATATTAACAGATTATTAGGGGGATGCCTGTGACACACCATGTTAACATTTCAGGCGAATTTCTTAATTTGTTTTTCTGTTCCTTCATTGTAGCCACATAAGGTAGCTGGCTACATGCTTGTGGTTAAAAAAAAAATCCCTGAAGAAAGAGAACATTTATATATGACCAGCAGTCCAGGGCTCTCTTGATTGAGAGTGATGTTTGATACCCCAACAGCCCTCTGCTACAGTGCTAGGGTTGGATTTCTCCCAGAGAAACAAGTTTAAATTCATTCTTTGTAAACAGTTCAAGACTGCCAGTAGTGTACTCCTCAAATGATTGGGGGTGGGCGGGGGGGGGGAGTCAGTTCTTGTTTTTTTTTTCCCTCACATTTCGAAAATACTTGTGTTGAACGCTCATCTCCAGGTGAAATTTTTCGCAGTAATTTTGAGAGGAAGCCTATTTATTTTCAGTAATTTTTTTTGATTGAACGGTCCTCCATTACTTGATGCAGTTCCGACCGATAAGCCCTCAGAGAGCTGGATCGAGGAGGAAGTGACATCACTTACCCACTAGCTTAAAAATGGAGTGTGCGATTGGGGCTTATTGGAATGCAGCAGGGGAGTTTTTTCTTTCAGATTGTCAAATCCATGTTCTGCATACTAATTAAGCCGCATTCACGCACTCCACTCTTAAGCTAGTGAGTAAATGACGTCACTTTCTCCTCGATCCATTTCTCGGAGGGCTTATCTGTCGGAACCGCTCCAAGTGACTCCAAAATTCCTGTCAAAATAAATAGCCTTCCTCTAGAAATAATTGCATAAAATCTCACATGCCGAGTATTCAGCACAAGTATTTTCGAAATGTGACGAAAAACGAGACTGATTTTTGATCGTAGTAGCACTTTAGAAATGGAGTTCAATTCCCCGAAGGTTGTTTAGGTACACGAATATGGCCGCGGTTTCTTTATATAGGAACACCAATATGGCCGCCATGACGTCACGTGGAAACGATCTATACTAAGTATTGATTCAAATAAACAACAATGTTGAGAAACTCAACCGGAAAGAGGCAACCGGTTGGGTATTTACAAAGCGTGCTAGAGTTGAATTCGGAACCGCCGATGACAAATTGATTTGATGGTCAGAGCGGGATTTGAACCGGGACATCCGAGTGCAAATCCAGCGCCCTAACCACTGGGTCAGTACGCAGCTGTTACAACAGCCCGCGCGATTGGCCCAGAAAACAATAGAACCATTCAAACAAACAACAGGAACAATTCACAAGCCACACGAGCTGACGTTAGAGCACAGCCCTGTTTCAATTTCCTAGTGATCCACTCCGACCAAGGATAATTTCTTCAAACGGTAGCTTCCGAATCTCCTTACTCCATGAACAATTTACCTGGTAAAGTCTTTCGGTACCAATATTCAAGTAACGCATGGAACTTCGCAGTGAGGAAAGGATGGCCGTACGGCTGCGTTTTATTATAGTATTATTATTGCTATTGCTATTGTTGTTGTTATTGTTATTGTTATTATTATTGTTTTTTTGTCTTGTTTGTTTTGTTTTGTTTTTTCAATATTTCGTTAGGCTTGGCCTGACTTGTTGAGGAAGTAAATTAATTAACCCTTAGAAGTCAATGAAACCATCAAGAAAAAAAAATCCGTTATAGCAAAAAACGTAACAATAGAGAAAACGATACGTGCAATAAATTATCTACGATCCTGGACTTTTCAAATGAGAAATTAAGATTACCCGAGCCCCGGTTCAAGTAATGGAGAATAAGCGCTCACTGGTCTAAGCGCGGATTCATCCTTGATTTTGGGAGAGAAGGGGTCTAATTTCTTTTTTTTTAATTATTCTGTCCAAGAGTGTAGATAACAATTCTTCCCGTTTGAGTATACTTTAGTTTCAAGTGTTTGACTCCTGTCAAGGAGATACACCTCTCGTAACTTGCGAGTACGAGTTTTACTGGGATGATTTCTATATCACAAAATGCATGGCTGCGTGTTGGATCTGAAACAGCATCAGGTCTGGAGGAAGTGGTGGTTCTGTCAACGGGACGTCGGTATTTCGTCAGGCCGTGCCTCAAGAGAAATCGGAAATAGAAAAAACCTCCGCCCTACCCCCCCCTTTTTTTTTTAAAAGAAGCTCACGGTAGCAAAAACCTTTTGAATGAAAAGCAATTTAGAGTCTTAAGAAAGTGCCAGGGAAAATTTGATTGTTTGGTCTTTGAAATGCTGTTCATCAAGAATCTCAAGTCTAATTTCAATATTTAAACGATATCCACACGTGCCAAACTTTTCATTTAACTTTTGTTGTTTTTCTCGTGTTATAACATTTTTTATTACTTATTGTTCTTTTAGTTCTTATCGCAATTTTTTATAGTTAATTTTTCTCCCTTCCAATTCCTTCTTCTCGTAGGTTCCATTTCTGTCTTTTTTTACAAGTTGATATAGGGACCCAATGGACCTCTTTACGGATACGGCAGCCATCATGATTTCTATTGTCTAAAAAAAAGAAATCATGCGATATCCACGGGACAAAATGGAACATATTGTGGATATGACTTTGGTTTCGGTACAAAAATTTTTAAACCGGATCAATTTTTGTATTTCCTTTGTCTCTAGATTAATTATAGTGTGAAACCAAGAGATCATAAAGCTAAGAGATTGAATTCCCCATACATCCCTCATATCCATCCTTTTTCCTCTGAAAATATTTTTAGACCAGTGCCTCGCGGCGGGATAACCCTCGCGCGTCTGTTGAGTCTGTTGACTCGTCTTCGTGATCGTCGTGACTGCTGTGCATAAAACTTCCCAACTCAAAACCCGATCTTTCGTTTGAATTATGCTCTAATACCAACCAGTGTCGCAAGTTGCTCTTTCGACTTC
>BLFK01000940.1:451808-459308 GCA_014634185.1 Astreopora myriophthalma | reverse complement strand
AACAGCACGTATTCTTGGTTTGCACGTGACGTCACACACCAAAAAACTAAAATTGAAAGGTAAACAGACATTTTGAGTGTTTATCGTCCTAAGGCAAAAGACATTTAAAAAAAAAAAACATACTTGCTTGCAAGTTTTCATCCCGATAGCATGCTTTCTTTCGAAAATAGAGCAGCTTAAGTCGCCATGTTGGTGAACTTTTGAAGGACACCAACATGGCGTCTCCACACTAAACTCTATAATTTTAAGTAGTACATTTTTCCGAATAAATGAAGTACGGGGTATTACACAGGCCTGAGACCTTGTCACGTTGTTTCTTTATTACTGTTCTATGGTCTATAATATCTCATTTTCTTGACTATATTTTGTGAATGGTGAGCAATTTATTTTATCGGCGTCACGTGAAACTAAATTTGCGTGACGTGCAAACCAAGAATTATGTAATTTGACATTTTCAAGAGAGCCAGAGTCAAATTCCCCACCCTGCGAAGCTAGTGAATGTCAAATTCCCACCCCGGGGTAGCCTTTTCTGTCAGAAACAGGTCTTAGCATGCTCATGAATATGAACCAATGCGTAAATCCATTCATGAAAAACAAAAGAAACAAAGACAGTTGTACTTGTAAAGACACAATCGTAGACTAAAAGAAGTGATGGTCTGTGTGCATTTAAGGGAAACTAAAACACATTCGCTTACCTTTCTTTCGTCCATTCGTTTGTCTAGTGGCGGAGACTCGTTTCCACGTTTTTTCGGTCTTTCAAGATGGTGGCCATGTCAAACTCCCGACCCTAGGGCAGCACCCAGATGTCAAAATCCCCACCCAGGGAAAAGCTCGCCCAGTCAATTTTACCGTGGGTAGCCCGCACCCCTTCCCCACGCTACCCCCACCCAGGGGCTTAACATTGGTAGGTGCATTAAGCGGCGCGAGTGAGAACTTTTACGTATTTTGAAATTAGATACTTCCACATCCGTTTGTATGACATTTGAATCTTTTACAGAGAGAATGTACATTAGACTACAAATTATATCTTTACCTTTGTATTGCGTCCTAATAAAATGTTCATTTTTTGTTTTGTTTGTTTTGTTTTGTTGTTGTTGTTTTTTCCGGGACGGGGTGGGGGTGGAGTTCTTGGTAGGGCGGGCAGCGCTTACTGCATCCATTAGCCTATAATGTAAAGAGTTTGCTCAAGTTGTTCACCCACATGAGGGGACGCAAGCAGCTTTTACTGTAAGTATCGTTTCACGCAGAGAACTTTTCATGCGGTCGGCAAAGGCGTCATAATCCCCCAAACCTGAGGAAAGCTCCTATCATCTCTCTACAAGCGCAGCTCTGATATGTGATATACCTTTCGCTGACATGTCTGTCATAAACATGTTTTCGTTATCTGGAAAATGTTGTTAGTTGATCGAGCGGGTACTGCAAGTTGCAGTTCCTTCATTAAAGGCCTAAAAGACTTAAACAACGATTAATCTGAAGACCTTTAATTTACTGGGTTTTGTTTGTTTTGTTTTTTGTTTTGTACCAACAGAAAGACTCTCTCCACATAAAAAAGTAAAGTGGAGTCAACTGCTAAAAAGTGCCAAAGACTGAAGAATGAAAAAAAAAAAGAGAAAATTTTACGATTTGGAGAAAGGCAGTTTTTATTTGATTAATTCATCTATGTCATAGAATAGAAATCCAGTCTGTTGGTTAAGGCCGTACGGTAAAAAAGAAAGGTCCTTTAATGTTGCAATAAGTAGTATTTCTTAGTCTTCATTTGTGGCTGTGGTAACATGATCACTGCATTGAGGAGTAAAATCTCCTAAATAATGCTTTGACGTGTTGTCGGAGTATGTGGCTACATACAGCTATTTACGTTTAAAAAAGTGTAATTGGTTTACCCACGGAGCACGATGGGGGTCATAAGAACTGAAAGTGTGTCGGTGCGGTTCCAAATCGAGTTGTAATTTTTTTTTTAAATTAACAACAACAAAACAGAAAAAAGTAGTACAAGTACAATGTAAATTACAATACTAACGCTACTTACATTGCCAGTGGCCGCCATTTAAAAGACTAGTACAAGTTTGGGTCGTGTAAAAGTGACACAAATGGAGAACAATACTTCACTACAAATAATTACATTTTTGCATCGGGATACCTGTTGTTATCAGGCACTGGCTGCGTGAACTGGGTACTAGGGAACACGTGATCGAGCATTGCTTTATAGTATGCTTCGCAAATAGGAGCGACCCTTTCTACCTCTACACCATCGTGTGGCAAGCTATCTGTTCAAATTTTCCCACCTACCTCCCCCTTCGTCAGCCAGTGTTTAGTTCTCTCTCGGAAGGCGCTTATCTCTTCCCCACCTTTTCCAAAGAGACATTTAATTACTTAATTTTTTCCATGTCACGTCACGCTCTGATTAGTTTGTTAAGTGTGGCGTGACTTTTACTGTTATATTAATAAATACGTCACGATAGTGGCCAATTTTATCCAACCTTATGAGTACATTGTCTCTTCGTAAAACTAGTGCGACCCGGAGCTAATTACCCCTCGCCAACATATTTTTGCGAGATTAGTAAATTCCCAATATATAATATTCGGAAAGGTATCGTGATGTAAAAAAAGCGTATTTACAATGCTGATAGTAAAGACTGCCATTTATTATTATGAATGTCAAGAGAGTTGTTGCTTTCTGCTATCCGTGACTCTAATTTGTCTATATTTTATTTTCTCGATCAGCCACGTTAGTGAAGGTTTTAAAGACAAGCTGCGACACTGATAGATAATTTGTTTAGCAAGGAGAATAATGTGATTGATCAGTTTAAGATCCTTTTCATAAATTCCAAAAGTTATGTCTGCAGCACTAAAACATTTGCATAAATACCATATCCTTTTAACCAATTCGTCACCGATAGCCAGAAGCCACAAATAAAATGGAACTTCTCGCGTTTGAGTGTATACGAATTAGCCCGAAATGAAATATTTCTGCGGCACTGGAGTAGTGGCGACTGGAACTAGTCCAGTCGAAGTGCATTATGGGTTGTCAAGGAGGACTATATTAGAGATTTGTAGCACGTGAGATAGTCATTCTAGGCCGACACCTCGTTCCTGCCGACTTTTTTCCCTCACAGGTTTTTTTTTTCCGGCGGGTTTTTTCTGGCCTCCGTCTCACAGTAGTAGTTGTGTAAACTGTCGCTCATCTCTGTCTCTTGTCTTATGCCTTATACTTAGATCTTGTTATAGGTTGTAGTATAACGTATCGTTATAGTTACTGGTGCTCGGTCTAAACTGCCGAAATAAACCTAATGGTTTTTCCTCATGTTGTGTACTGCGTGGTGGAGCTGAATGTAAATACTCCAGGGACTCGTCAGACCGGAGGAACACAAAGGTGTTGTCGTTTTGCCCATTTTATATAGAATCTTGTTTGTATAGACAATTCTGTTTAACAGTTTGTATTAAAATTCCCTGGCCTTAGATTGTAGGGTCGTTTCTCTAGGAAGGATGTAAATCTCATACCAAGGCAGCTCAAGCATTGGATATAACTCCTCATAACGGCATTTTGCAGTTGGTTCGATCTCATGTTTCCTTATTATATCCCAGTACAGTGTTTTAGACGTGGAGGGAAAAGTAAACTTCACCGTTTTCAAATTTCTTTCCCTTTCTTCCGGGTTCAGTAGCAGTTTCCAACTGGGTGGAAGAGCGTTATAAATGCTCATTACTAAAAAATATTCAGCTTATGTGATATGGCTGTCTTTAAGCATATTCCATTTGTGTAATTTGCCCTCTGCATCTAAAAGATCCTTAACTCTCACAATACCTTTATTTATCAGCGCGCGTCTATATAAGGATTTACCACCAATTTTGAGAAATTTGCTATTCCATATTATTTGATCAAGAACGTGAGAAGACGCAGAGACTTGTTTCTGTTGGTACATTTCCCATTCTTTAAGACATTCGGTGTAAATTTTAGGAATATTCTTAGCAAAAGATGTGTTATCATAATTACATTGGAGAACAAAAGGACCACCGACATCATGTTGTGAAGATAGAAATTTAGGAACAGTTTCCATGCGCTCCTATAATCTTCATGATATTTTTTTAGGCACATGATTCTTTGCGTTTTAACAAGGGATTCTATATGTGGCATTCTCAATCCACCGTCTCTATAATCGCTAACCAAGCTTAACCGCTTCACCTTATCTCTTCCCCTCCACACAAACTTAAAGATAACAGAATTTATCTCTTCAATTATTTCCTTCGTAAGAGGGATCTGAGCGGCTCGAAACATAAACTTAGGGATTGCGAAAGTCTTCGCAATTTGAATTCTACCAAGTAAAGTTGATTTCCTCCACTGCCATGCACTTGTAGACTTATTAATTTACTTAACTTGACTTTATATTTTTGAAGTAAAGCTCCCGGATTTTTTGCTTATCATACGTGAAGAATACCCACAATATCTTAATTGGTTTGTTTATCTTGTCTATGCCGATATTTTCAGAAGAAGGTGCAAACTCCCAAGCCAATACGCCTCTGTTTTTTCCTCATTTAATCTCAAACAAGAGATGTCTCCAAATGTCTTGAGAAGATTTTGTAGTGAGCGAAGAGACTTCGCATTTTTCACAAACGTAGTCAAATCATCCGGAAAGGCACAAAGCTTCATGATACCTTCACCAACTTTGGATGCCCTCAATATCTTTGCTTTCACGTATGGCAATGTTTAAGATCTCCAGAGCGATAATAAAGAGATAGGGAGATAGGGGATCTCCTTGGCGGACGCCGCGCTCAACAGAAAACATTTCTGACTCGAAACCATAATGATTATTCATAACACAACTTGTAATATCGTCATATAAAACTTCTATCCGTCGTATGATAGAATTTCCGAAATTAAAAGTCCTAAGCGCCGCTAATAGATACCTCCAGCTTATCGAGTCAAAGGCTTTTTTAAAATCGAACGTTGTGAGAAGCCCGGGCTTATTATACAACTTGGTGTATTCCATAACGTCATCAATGGATCTTAAAGCATCAAAGATTGTCCTATACCTTTAACATAGGCGCATTGATCCTCATAAATTATGTCAGGTAGTGCTTTTTCAATTCTGGCTGCTAACGCTTTTGCACCGATCTTATAGTCAACATTTAGGAGCGAGATTGGTCTCCGGTTCTCAATGCATCTTCGGTCTTTGTCTTTCTTCTCTATTAGGCGAATCAATACCTGCGTTTGTGAATTTGAGAGCTTCCCTTGTCCGTAAGCAGCCGTATTTAGAGATTCTACTAATAAGTTACCCAGTATCGACCAAAACGTTTATAAAACTTAGCGGTAAGGCCATCATTCCCTGGAGACTTATTGTTTTTGAAGGAGACATTCTTGGTTCGTCAGATAACCCTCGCAATAGGATTGCCGCTCATCTGACAATTTTGGAATATTCAAATTTCGCGTAAACTTCTGAAAATTCACATTCCAGCTTGGACTGATATTGTTATCTTTATTTTGATAGAGATCTTGGTAAAACGATTTACTGTTTTTAACCAGTTGATTTTCTTTGTTAAACAATTTCCGTATGCAATTTTTAGCGTTTCTTCTATTTTCCAGGTTTAGGAAATATTTATTATTCCGTTCTCCCTTTTCATACCATGTTGCCCTAGACCGCACAATGTTACCTTGGGCAATATAATCAAACAAACAATCGTATTCAATTTTACATTTTTGGACGTTTTCGATATTACTCTCCTTGGGTTCGGCAGCACATAATATAACCTTTCGCATTCTTTTAACTTATTCTCGCTAGAGTTGCAATTTGGAAATCTCGCTTTTTGAGTAGAGGGGGGAACCGGAATGCTTGTATAAAAACCGCTCAGAGCAGAGTCGTGAACTAATTTTATAACTCACCCCATATATGACGTCGAGTTCACCATTTGAACCCATGTCACATTAGTGGGAGACGAGTGCTCTTACTACTGTGTCATCCCTGATCCGGTTCGTTTCCTAATGTATTTGTGATTTCTAAACCTAATGTTTCCTAAACTCTGTGGTGGTCATTAGACAAGGATGCAGCAATCACTGCACCAAGATGTATCCCATGGTTTGCGTGTTCTTGTCGCCATTATCTCCTCCGTGGCGGGCTGCATTCCCACACGTATTCGTGTCATCGGGATATCCTCCGCCACCAAATGCAATTCTAGAGTCAGGAGTAAGGCATGTGATTTCATTGTTACCGAGGATACCGATTCTTGCCCTGGAATAATTAGATTTGGCATTGAACCCTTCTTTGTTGCAATTGTGCTGCAGAGATGCTTGGGGCCCAATCAGCGCCTTCCAAGCTTCACGACCTAATGAAGTGTTTCGGAATTGTCCGTCCGCAATAAGTGAGAACAATGAGTCAACTGTTTTCTTAATGACAACAAAATTGCTTTGCTGCTCAATCCTCATACCCAAACATATCTTGGTGAAGGATGTGCCCCAGAAAGTCGGTAACTTTGTTTGATGTCTGTCAAGCCCAGTGGCTCCCCCCGATAGGTTGAACGTTTCTTTGTTGCTCCAAAGGTCTGAATCGTAACGGAAGTGACTCTGTGAAAAAAAGAAAAAAAAGCATACGGAAAGGAGAGAACAATTGACTAAAAAGAACTAAGCAGTAAATGAGCGAAAAAAAAAGTAAGAATCAATTTTTCAATCAGCTTAGAAACGCAAATAAAGTTAACCCAAACTTACCCATGACTTGGCACAATCATAACACTTACTGGATGCGAGTCCTCACATTTTAACGCTAAAGTCCCAACGACAGCTATTTTTCCTTATTATTTTTCTTCAGAAATAGTGCCTTTTCTTTTCTTTTCTTCTTCGTTAATAGTACCAAATATTAGTCAGCCAATGGGTCTGGTTTTTGTTCGAGCATTGTAGATAAATTTAAATATCAAATCTTTGTTTTGTTTTGTTTTGTGTGTGTGTGTGTCTGTGTGTGTGTGTGTGTGTGGGTGATATATCCGTACATTTATTCATATGTCTATTTATTCATCTATTTATTTGTTTATTCATAAGTACAAGAAAGACGGATAACGTTAAAGAAAGGAATTTAATTGGACAATAAAACTACTGGAAAAAGTAAGAACTAAACGAGCTGAGTAATTAAAAGATTTAAGTACTTTTTTTTTAGGTTGTGCTCATAATAGCCGCATATTTAAAGGTAAAATAGCCACACAAGCAGACGCTCCCATAGCAGTGCACAACTTGTCTGACCCGCAGGTAGCTAGTGCTAGTCAGTATAACGTTACCTAAAGAAATTCTTAGTCCCATATGTGATAAGCATAAGAAAATAATATATATATATATATATATATATATATATATATATATATATCTGACTGGATTATTAAAAACATGGCAACGCGGAAACTGGTGGTGAGTCAGAAATTTTCAGCTGTTTTTCTCTTTCTTATTTGCAATAGCTCTCCCAGGAATACACAGTGACCCCCCTAACTGCCTTGTCTGTCACCTGTGTTGAGCTCACAGTCAACTAGTCA
>BLFK01000940.1:423822-431103 GCA_014634185.1 Astreopora myriophthalma | reverse complement strand
TCTCGTTCTTGCACCTCTTTTGCGATTATTGCAATTTGATAAAACTTAGAAAATGCTGCCGAAATACTCAGCGACTAAATTATTATGAACGGCGTTAATGAAGAAAAGAAAGAACGATTTACCGTCTTGCAATTACGTTCTTGATTAAACCCTAAATTTGATCATTTCTTGCTATTGTGTTGCAGAGGACAGCAAACAAATATTCCAAACTGTAGAACGCACATGCTGAGCGATCGATTTTGCTAATTAGATCTATTGTTTTCTGGCCCACAACTCCTTGCGTTCGGATGTTTGACGATGTTTGATAAAACATGTCTGAACCGTTTGGCCAGGGCCTCAAACATCAACATGTTTGATCACCAAACAATGTTTGATGATGTTGGGTCGTCAAACATATCCCGTTTGGCCAGGGCTTAAAGAAGTAAGGTAAGCAAGGAAGGAAGCACTTGGAATAGTTTTTACATATAATGAAACTGAATAAGTCCAGACAAATTTCTATGATAAATTAAAAGATATTAAGCTGCAGACGCGGCAGTGGCGTTGTAGAGGCCTTTCGCTGTTTGGCAAAGTTACGATTATAAAATCCTTTTTGCTTTCGAAGATGACTTAAGTGTTCTCAGTTCTTTCAACTCCGCAAGATTTTATAAAGCAGCTCAACATGATATCAAATTTGGAGGGTTAAGGCTAGTAGATTTAAAAACTTCAATTAAATCGTTAAGACTAGCTTGGATTGGTAGAATCTTTTCTGAAGGTTCTGCACCATGGAAAGCCTATATTAATTACCTGCTAGATAATCATGGCGGAATTTTTATGTTCAAATGCAACTATGATATTAAAGATTACAACATTCATTCTACTTTTTATAGCGAATTTTTCCAATGGTGGGCTGACTTTAGAAATACCTTTTCTTCTAACCCTCTTACATTTGAAAGTATAATCTGGATATATACTACGATAATTATGTTAATGCTGGAATCATTTTTGCCAACCAGATGCAATTTAACATGGACAACGTTGATTCATATAATATTGCTAAAAGTGAAGGATTGAGACATACAAACTTTCTAACTTGGGCTGGTATTCGATGCGCTATTCCAGCCCACTTAAAAGGTTTGGATGTAAATGAAAATGAAATAAGTTCCTTAAAATTTTATTATGAAGATAAAATATTTGACCCACTAAAATGTAAAAGTAAACAATTTTATGAATTGCAAATTTCTAAAAAGGCTATGGTATCGAGGGGCTTTATCAAATTGAAAGCGGAGTTTGGATTAGATGATCAAACCGTATCAAAGGTTTTTCTTAATTTTAAATCTGTTGAATTTGAGACTTTTGTTAGAAGTTTTCAATTTAAACTGTTAGATGATATTACATACACTAATAGATGTCTAGCTAAAATAGGTTATGTTCCACACGATACTTGTACATTCTGCGAACTTGGACCAGAAACGGTGTACCATTTACTTTATCATTGTTTCTTGACATCCCGCTTTTGGAAAAACTTTGAAAATTTCTGGTTTGTTCTTTCAGGACAACGTAAGAAACTTACAATAAAAGATGTTTTCCTTGGAAAATTGGAAAAATGTGAATTACTGAATTATTTCCTAATCCATGCGAAATTGCACATTTGAGTTTGCCGGAAACACTCAAAAAGTCCAGATTTTGATGTTTTTAAAAATCTAATTGACCTAAAATATAGAACTGAGAAATACATAGCTGTAAAAAACAACACGGTGAAAGTATTTCAGGCGAGATGGCATCTGTATATTATAAATAATCGGTTAATTCATTAGAGTATAGGTAAGTTAGTTATTGTAGATACATTTTGTTAAGATGTCATTGTTATATATAAAATGAATATCATTGTAAATACTTATGTTTGAAAAATAATGGCAATAAATATGTGAAAAAAAAAGGTAAGCAAGGAAGATGATAAATATATGTCGGTACAATATAAGGTAGCATATATGAGGTATCTAGCCTCGGACTATTCTCAACCGCTGACCTGCTTTCAAAAGTTCGATTTATATTTTTGTACAGTTCCATTGAAATTTTGCGCTGTTCGATTCATTTTTGTGCGGTTTGATTCATATATGTAAGTTGAATTTATATGTACACGATTCGACTGACACTTGTGTACGTTGGATTTATATGTATGTGGTTCGATTTATATTTGTACGGTTCGATTGTTTGTGTAGGTTGGATTTATATGTATACGGTTCGATTGATATTTGTATAACTTCGATATACATGTACACGGTTCGACTTGTTTTTTACTGTTTTGACGTTAAATGCATGGGTTTCTTAGTATTGATGCGGGTTTAAATTGTTTATGTCCGCTTCTGATAATTTTGTCCGTAACGGAACGCCATACCTGGCAAATGAGGCCAACTTTTCGATGGCAATACGACAAGGTGTGGCATCGTGCGCTCTCTGAAAAATCATTTCAGCCTCGCTCTGTAACTCAGTTTCAAACTCTAGCTGCATTGGTGTTAGAAGCTGGTAGAACAGCCCTTCGAAGAAAGAGTACTAGTTAAGCGGAACAAAGGTTTTGACTGTATTTAGAGGGAACCTATGAAAGCAAAGGTGTATTTGTGTTTTAATTTATTACTTGTTTATCTATTTATTCATTCATTTATCTTTAGTCTTTTTTGTTCTCTATAATGCTTTTGATACTAGGTACACAAAGTAATAAAAACATTCAACATTCAAGAAAAAGTCTTCCTCATTCGCGCTCCCACCCCAGGCACACACACACACATGCGCATTACAGATAGTCCGCTCAGCAAAATAATAAGACTTGCCTTAGAGCGGTTTCCAATTGACTGTCCTAAAGCCAAAACCAGGTTGAATAAACAGCCAATCAAGTATTGAAGGAAATACGCCTTTTAGCCAACCAGAAAGCAAAGTAACTCACTTCCTAGTTTTACAATCCAACCAGAACACAAACTATGTCAAGGCGGTGGGCGCTAAGAGCGTAAAAAGGAGAGTAACCAAGTCGCAAGAGATCGTTTCCACCGTGACGTCATCAAATTCTAAAATCCTTATCGTGAGGTCCTCGTAATTTTTATCTGCAGCACCTTAAGATAATCTCGAACTAAATCTTTTTGCCGTAGCATCTTTCGTATTCAAAATACGGCATTTTTCAATTTCCGAATTTTCACCTTGCGGGACAACAAGATAGCGGCTGTCTGGTTGGATAAAAGGTCTCTACTTATAATTTTCAACAATTTAAACGTTTCAAGTATTAGAAGATTGTGTTTATGCGTATGTATACCAGTTCACGAGTGAGAAGAAAGCGTTTTCATTGCAAAGTGAATTCCACATGTTTTTGTTGATTTCCGGCGGCCATATTTGTATACAACATGTGTACACAAAGACGGCGCCGCCATACAAAGCTCTCATAAGTTGCGTGCAATCTTTCGGCAAATAACTAAAAAAATGGTTTATCACACATACTTGAGACTTAAAGAAGTTGTTTATATGTACTTCTCTTTTATAACATATAATTTTCCTGGCTTTTTTCCTTGAACGGTTAAGAATTTGTCTTTTTGTGCCGTGATAGTGAAAACGATATATTGATTTTACTTTTGTATCTGACTTGTTGAAAAGTTCTTGCAAGTCTTTTTATCCAGTCACAGAGGAAACCAAAACACACAAAAAAATATTGTGTAATTGCTTTTGAACACTCAAGTGAAAAGCGCTCTATACATTAAACGTAACTTTCACTTGATAACCCTTTTAAGGGACTTTCTCATTTGAAAGATTGACACTTCAACATTTTATCAGGTAGCAATCTTATGCTACCATATGACGTAATAAGTTACCGTGTCAACAGCAAAGCTCTGCGAAAACACCCTAGATGGGCAAACTCCATTGTTTGAAAACAACGGATACGCGTGAACGGTGCCCAGAGGGCAATGACGCAAATTAATTGAAGTAAATTAATTAAAGTAACGGAAAAGTTGTGAGCAAACAATTCTGCAATCAACTGCAAATTCATCGGGTTTAATGAAGGAGCAGCTTTGAGATGTCCATCCATTCTTTTATTCCAGCAGTGGGCTTTAATAATTAATCTCTTTGATATTATGTTCACCCTAGCATATTTGGAAAGCAGCTGTATCAATGACGATTCCTATGAAAAGAAAGTTGAAAAGCGCAGAAAGTAATAACAAATTTTCTTGACTTAATAACAATTTGGATAGGTAAGTTTATGCTTTGTCTCATTTCTGCCACTTCTTTCGAAAATAACTCAAAAGTTCATGGAGTAGGTCTGACGTTACTTATGCCGCTATCTGATGTTTACAGTAAAGACATCGATTGCCCCACAACAAATGGTAGAGACTTTAAAAATGCAAACGATGGAATGTCAGTTGAACGGGTATTCAGTTTTGTTTCGGTTTATTTAAATAGATGAGTCCAATCATATAGTTACAAGTGTGCTAAGAAACGTTCAGAAATTGCATCAGTTCTTTCGCATATCTATTCCTAACCTAAGTAACTTTATAGCAGAAGACCTTTCCTCCACATTTTCGAACTAGTTCGTGCTGAAGTTTCATGTATTTAACGTTCAGCAAGTTAATTGCATTCAGTTTTTGCTGCCCCAGTGAGTGAGCCTGAAGCTAACGAACGAGGCAGCTTTCTACTTGGGAAAAGGTCACATTATAGAGGTCTTGAACACGTTTTTGCGAAACGCAAGAATTGTGGTAGCGGTAAGATAAGAAGCATAAGGAATTGTGGTTATGCGCGAATGCAAGAATTAAGATGCCCGGTCTGCCCTCGTGCTTATTAGAAAGATTTAGCATCGCGTTTGCGACCAACGGCCAACGGTAAACGACAGGCAGCTGCTTTTTATAAAACCACGAAAAATTGTCTTAATCTAGCTTATTTTTCTGTTTTTTGTACTTGCTTGATGGCTGTGGCTAGGAGGCAAAATATGAGCTAAAATCAAATAAATTTCATGAGTTTTTGGTAATCAGCAAATTTCAGCCTCGCGTTCTCCGTTTGCCGTAAACGGGGTGATAGCTTTAGCAACGAGGACGGCAACGGCCACGGGAACGTCACAAAACAATAGGTTTAATTAGTAAAAAGAAACGCTCTGCACCCCCTGCACGTGCGTTTTACATTTTGGTACATTTCCTTGCCGTCCTCTCCAAACAACAACTTTAAATGACCAAAATCAGCGGCTTGGGAGAACATCAGCACACGACGTTGAATTTTTCGATATCTCTTCAAACGTAAACGCCGTTTATACCTGTTTCATTATTAGATAGCGGAGACAAGTTGTGCATTTTAAATGAGTTGAAATAATTGCCAAGTGATTACAATGACGTGAATTCCTATTTTGAATCGACGTTCTCCTTGCCGTTGCACTCCTCGTTGCTAAAGGTCCTTTTTCGATTCTCGTGCGCCGTCGGTGGCAGGGTGAGGTGAGTGCAACCAGGCATGTATCCCATTGTGTATGTTGATTTTAGAATGCCTATCTTAGACCGCGTATTCGTGATCGTTAAGAAAATTTTGACGACCGCTGTAGATGAATACGCCAAGAAATGGAGTAAACGGGAAGGATGACGAGTCTCGGCTCTAGAAGAATGGTTAGAAAAAGTAAAATTAGCAACAAAATCAATACTTTGCAGCGTCGTACTTTTCGCCCGTCTGATAAAATCTGAGAAGATCGGCATATAAAGGCATAATTGAAGCAACAACAAGATAAGTATGTATTAGTCCCAGCGGACAAGGCCGGAAATAATATTATTTATAGAAAGTTGTTTTACTTGTAATGTGCGAATTACATCCAAGGAATTGTTGATGATCCAGATGCTGTTTGCACCTGTTCTTTCCAGAATAGTTTTTCAGAACGCAGTGCTGTGTAATTTAACTAGTTGGAGGCAGTCTGTGATTCACTTCGAAAGGTTAGTAGTGCTGCATAAACTTGAATCTGCAATAAATCTTGCCTTATAGGGTGTTTTCAGAAGTCCATAACCCAAGAGTCTCCATCTCTCTCATTTGGTCTTGGCCCATCAGTTTGCGGTATTATCTAAATTAGGAATAGAGGGATTGCTCGTGCTAAATGGAAATTATGGCACAAATCTAGCAACAGTCGTTCTAAAAAATACATAATACCGTAAACTGATGGGCCGCATTCCATTCCACTTCGAGACTTCTGGCATATGGACTTCTGACCGTGTTTTGTGAAGTTTTGGTGTTGAATAAATCTTTGGTAATTTTCTTTTCTTCTGTTTTAATGTAACGTGAAGTAAGTCATTTATCATGATGGTGTGATGCAGTAAAATGTCATCAACCGAAGCATCCCTGATCTTGAACTTCATAGGCCGAATTATTTGCACTGTCAGAATTAACTCCAGGCTCGTCCATTAAAGTACGTATATAGTATAACTTGCAAACAAAAATAATATTAGTACTTGGGACTTTTCAACTCTCTCTACAAGCCCACCACACGCCAGACTTAAACTTCGAGTACATGATCTACTTGAAAGAGTTTACCACTCTAGAGGAAAAAAGATTCTTTGCGACCAATAACTTTTACACTTTCTGGACGGATGATAAGAAGTATACGAAGTATACTTACTTCTCTTGTAGAGATCTTTGTCTCTTATCGACAACATCATTCTACGTCTGCTTCGGAAACTTAGTATTGGGATACCTATGGGTACCAGCAGCACCGCCTTATTGGCTGATCTTCCACGCTTTCGAGTATGGTTTCATGATTAAGGATGTGAAAGAGGACTGCCTAGAGCCATTGCCTTCAGCAACACCTTTCGATATATTGATGATCGAAAGTGACTTATTATGACTTGATGACTTATTTAGCGTCAACAACGACAATTTTGGACTACATGTCAGCACTATTTACCCGTCAAAGCGTGAACTAAAGGAAACCACCCTAGGAACAACTGAAGTTTGTTATCTAGACACAGAAATAGAGCGTGGAGACTACAGCTTACCCTATCATGCATGTGAGCGTTTACGACAAGAGATCGCCCGATGTAAAGGAATCCGGGATCCGGGATCCGGAATCCTGAATCCAGCAAAATTTGAGGTTTTGGAATCCGGAATCCAGAACATGGAATCCGGAATCCATTTAATGGAATCCAGAATCCACTTATTTTAATGATATTCAGAATCCATCGCGATGCATTTCATGGAATCCGTCGATCCGAGTCGACCCTAGTCAAGTTTCATGCTCGGATCCACTACTCGGGATCCAGAATCCACGACAGACGATCCAGAATTCACGGACTGGGATCTGGAATCCGATAG
>BLFK01000940.1:416322-418822 GCA_014634185.1 Astreopora myriophthalma | reverse complement strand
GTTAGCACATTGCATACGCGACCTTACATCCCTTGTAACATTGCTGCGCAGTGTTTTCAAGGATATCTAAAATATTTTCTCGCAACGGCTTTCAGTTCGCAAAAACAGCCATCAAATATACTTTCTGTCATTGTGGTCTCAAACAGGGTTTCTTTTGACTCAATATTATTCTCATAGGTTTTACAGCAAATTTCTTCTGGCATTAAAGTTGTTGTTTTCGCATTGTCTGGTCATTTTAGATCCTCATAAATCTGCTGTGCCTTGGTTTGACTCATATCTCCCCCTGCATCATGCATGTCAAGTTGGTGTACGTGCCGCTCTTCGAACTGTCTATGATTTCTTGGGTGTCTGTAACTGTGACTGCAGCCGGCCTACAGTGCAAGCCTACTGAGATATCAGTGTTTGGCATGGCTCTCACGAGCCACACTTTTAGATCAGTTGCGGTAACAAACCCTTTTGAGTGTCATGCTCTTTGTGAGAAGGATCTTAAGTGCCAGAGCTACAACTTCTTCATCCCCAGAAAGATCTGTGAGCTAAATAACACAACCAAGGAAGCGAGACCTTGGGACTATGTATCTGACGAAGCGAGGTTTTACATGGGGATCTGGAAAATACGAGGTAATGTTCTGAACTACAGTCGACATCAATTCCGAGCCTCGAACCCTCAATAGCTCGATTTCCCCTGGATTTCTGTCATCCAGTTAGTGTAATTTTACCGTTGGTAACGCTAATCGGACTCGTGCCTAGTTTCCTGCAAAAGTGATATGGACATGGGCGATGGGCTCTGGAAATTCACCCCATCTGCAAACAAAAATACCAAAGACAGAAAACGAAACTAAGGACCAATCCCAAGTCAACAAAATACTGTGCTGTTCGCGAAAAATAGGAACTATGTATGGCAGTGCGTGTTTTACTAAATGGTGTTACTTAAGTAAGACATTTTGTAGAACGTTTCCTGACAAGGTTTTGTGTTGGGAAACATTAAGGCCCCATCCACACTAGTGCGTTTCCGTTTGAAGATGCATACCTTTTGAGGCGTTTTCGCCTATCATCCGCACGAAAGTGACCAAAAACGCTGGTTAAAACGGAGGCTTTCGAAAACGGTTTCCAAAGTGGAGACTTTTGAAAACGCATCGATTTGAAACGCTCCGTTTCTAGTGTGGTCAGGTGAAAACGGAGAGTGTCGAAGAAACCTATTTCTTAACACGTGCGCAAGCCAGTTCCAGTTGTTTACAACGTTTTCAAGCGTTTCAGTGTGGATAGTTGACAACGATATGAAAACGCTAGTGCATATTTTCCTTCGTTTTTTTTTACCGAGATGAAAACGGCTACTTTTCAAAACGCATTAGTGTGGATGGTGCTTAACGCCAACCTTTGTGTTGCAGATGTGAAATCATGCAGAGAGCTGTATGAAGTATTCAAGTTAGTCTCATTTATTAAGTGATGTAATAATAATAATTTAATAGGATTTAATGGAGCCGAAACCAATTGTGGAATTGCACACATTTTAGGCATCCTATTGATGAACAGTTGCTGCGTTGATTTCAGATATTTTTATAAGCAACAATCAATTACAATCTGTCCTCTTTGAAATGTTACTTACGTTACCTATTTTTAGTATGATCGCTGAGTCTCCAGGTCAAATAAAGACAGCACGAAGAGAGAATTTTTTTAAAGAAGCTGTTTAATCAGAAACAACGCAAAATATCTCTGTCAATCCGCTTGTCAATAATTGAATATCATGGCGACACATTTTCTGATCTTTTCTTACAAGTTAACCAAGTTACCGAGTCTGAAAGGCAGCGTTGACAATAAAATTCCCGAGCCTTTTGAATATGCAATCCTACACAAAAATTTTACACCTAACATCTGGTTATTTGTTTAACAGTGGTACAGAGAGTCTGGTAACTACCCTGAACTTGGACTCGACTCCAGCTTCTATTTTGTGTCACATGGACAATTTTGGATGTGGCGATGGGGGATGGACGCCGGTCATGAAAATTGACGGAAACAAGGTATATTTGACCTTACTTTTACGAAGAAGGCCGACAACGACAAAAGGGCCATTTCACCCCATGATAATAAAACCGACTATATATTTATTTATAGCAAGAGAACAAATAAATTGCAACTTTAGTTCGCGACTGTGATTGCGGAATCCGCTTTCTAAACTTGTCAGCGTGCGTTATTATAAAGCATGCGCTCTAGAGTGAAGGTCATGGGGGGACGATTAACAACGTTTTGAAAATGTGTTTAACTGTAATTCTCGTGTTTATTTTGTTGCCTTCAAGTTTTTCAGTTCATGTTTTCGAGCTTGTGATCAGCAATAAATCTGTTTTCACACGGTGATGAAGAGAGCTCGAGCAACCGAAATAACTAGGAAGAGCTGCACTAATTGGGTCCCTATACTAAGTTGTATTTAAAGAAATGAAAACGACGAGAAGAAGGAAATGAAGCCACAAGACTGAAATGAAAGGACACGCAAGCACTCACCAGCTGA
>BLFK01000940.1:396322-411322 GCA_014634185.1 Astreopora myriophthalma | reverse complement strand
CTTCGGATATATCCGGATTGCGTGACCGAACCAGGTCAGCCGCCTTCTACGTAGTAGCTCCATGAGTGGGGTTTGACCAGATGCACTGTATAGATTTTTATTCGACATGTGATCTCTCCCGGTGATTTCAATCATTCTTCTCAAACAGCGATTGTAGAAGGTTGATACTCGTTTCTCGTCCTGGATGTTGATATTTCAGGCTTCAGCGCCATACAGCAGTGCAGTTACCACAACAGTTTGGAATATTCTTCCCTTGATACTTATACTCACAGATCTATGTGTCAGAATTGGTAGTAGCCTGGTAGAGGCATCGGCAGCTCTCCCTATACGATAATTTAGCTCTGAGGTGAGATCTCCATTCTGGGCCATAGTGCGTACTACCAAGCTACACGAACTTCTCAACAACTTCTAAAGTTTCATCGTTCCCCATCCTGGTGGTCAATGTGGTTGGCTCCTTGGATATTGGCATAACTTTCGTCTTCTTTGCGTTTACTGTTAGCCCTACCTTTCCTAATTTTTGTACTACGTGTGCTGTTCCATTCTGCAATGTGGCCTCTGGTTCATCACGCATTTTACAATACATACTTGAAACCAAGCTAAAGGTACATTTAGAGAACCTATGAAAAATATATAAAGATAACTTTGAATGCAGCTGGACTAGTAAAATATCAGAATAAATAATATCAAGTGCTACACAAAGCAACAGTGCTGCACCTTTTGTCCGAAGCATCGAGAGGATTGAAATGCAAGTTTTCATTCTTTTCCTCCATGAAACGACGTATTCCGCATACAATCTGATACAATGTTTTTTTCAGCGTCAAATTGCTTTCTCCGAGCTGACAAGTGTAATGTATTCGTGAGTTGGGTTATGCAGTTACCCATTATGCTTTGGGAATAAGGTTGTTGCGTTTGCTACAGCTGAGTGTCATCACTGTCGATCTTAAAGTCCCTATTGGAAATAGAGAAAACTTTAGGTCTAGGGCCATCATTTCCTCATTGTAAAATGTGCTACAATTTTATTGGGGGGGGGGAGGGTTAATACAGAGGAAACAAATATGACGAAGGAAGTTGCCAGGCTTTCGTGTAATTCGTATTGAAATCTTGAGCTAAGGGATTGTAGGGCTCGATTATTTGAGAAGCTCTGTCATTAAATGTGAAGCTCTATCCAGCTAATTTATTACGAAATCCTCCTTTGTCGGAACAGGATCACGAAATTAAAACAGGCCTACTCTTACGCCAGCTCGTTTGGCCTGTGAATTTAGGCTTATAAATATTCCTTTTTCCTTTAACTCTTATTGTTTGCTGCTGATCATCTCATTGCAGACAACATTTCATTACCACTCTCCTCTTTGGAACAACACGGAGACTTTCAATCCCAGAGGCGGAGAGACTGCGTTTGACACTCAAGAAACAAAGTTGCCGACCTACTGGAAATCCTCTTTTACCAAGATTTGCCTCGGTATGAAAATTGGACAGCAAATCAAATTTATTGTCGTAAATCAACAAGCCAGTTCCTTGCATTCACTGATTGCTGACGGGCAATATCGCAACAAATCACTGGGTCGTGACACATGGAAGTCCCTGATTGGAGATGAAGCCTCCCTTCAGACCTTTTGTGGCAAGGAAGGCTTCAACGCAATGGATGACGTACCATCGTTTTCCAAAGCACGTATCGGCATCATTTCTAATAATCTCAATAACTGCTATAAGTCTGACTCAAGAATCGGATTTGGTACCGGAGGATATCCTGACGATACCAATACGTGTGGAAACATTGCTGGATGGTATCCAGATAACGGTGACAAGAACATAACAGCGATTGGTTATATCCTGGTGCAGTAATGAAGCAACTGATGCTGGCAACTGAGAAACTCAAACGAATAAAACAACCAAAAACGAAACAATATTACTACTACTACCACTACTACTACTCATACTAATACTAATAGTAAGAGTAAGAGTAAGAGTGACAGTGATAGTGATAGTGATAGTGATAGTAATAGTAATAGTAATAGTAATAGTAATAGTAATAGTAATAGTAATAGTAATAAACCGCACGAAAGCGCGTTTTCTTATGTATTAGTGCGTTTCCAGTTTTTAGTCAGGCGATGTCAAACTGTAGAATGGTTCACAGCATTGTATTTGGATGATGTAATTATCTCGTAATGGTCTTAAAATAGTCATGTATAACTTTCCAGAATATTTTGTAAGGCTATATAAGGACTCGACAAGCTAGCGGTTGTTGTTGCAGTTGTCGCCATATACTGACTATGAAGAAACTATAACACTTGAGAGATAATACTGTTCTGAGGAGCTAGGAAAAAACTACAGTGGAGACTGTAAAGATCTCCTATATTACTGCCGATGCAGATGGCTGAAATACCCGATCGAACCCTCCAGAAAACAGTGGCCGCGTACAATCCGGACCTGCGATAGAATCCTGCTGATCATTACATAGGCGACTTTTTTTCTTAGAAGTTTATACAATGCTGTAGAGTTTAGCGATCGCTCATCGATAAGTAAGAACAGGGATTTTAATTTTCTCGCGGTTGAATTGTACCAACCGTAACAGTTTTGAAAGTTCTCTCTGGATGAAATGATTGTGACGTGCGGGTTAGAAATGAATCTAAGAAGTTTGACCGCTGTGAACTGAGCCAATAATTTTGACAGGCATCCGATTGAAATGAGATAGTTTGTGGGGTCTTTGTAATAGGTAAGTAGTCCATTTTTCACACAACACTGACATGTTGCATGTCAATTTGTATCAACCTGTTCAATAAGGAATTAAGCCTGGTTTCCATATCGTTGTATCTGTCGTATCTGTCGTATATGAAAGAAATTCATATGACAGATACAACTACATGGAAACCTCGACAGAATCCATTCCATCTCGTACAACAAGTTGTATCTGTCGTTTCTGTCGTATTGAGCGGTTGTACGGGAGGTTTCCAGATAGTTGTATCTGTCGTATGAATTTTTTCATACGACGGACGCGACAGATACAACGATATATATGGAAACCAGGCTTAACATATCCGATCAATGATTTTAGTCAGTCAACAATTACTGGAAACTGCTATCAGAAGGCTGGCAATGCTATTTTAGGGACCACAGATTTGAAAATCTCCCCAGGGGAGCTTGCCCCCGGACCCCCCTAGAAGCTCGCACCTTGGCTCGCACCTTCGTTTAGCCGGGGCTTTAATTTAAGCCTGAGTGAACGTTTTGGGTTGAGGTTGGGTTTGACTGTTGGGGTCTGGTAATAACAATGACCTGTTACCCTTAGGGGTACTCCATTTTAGGGTCTCCAAAGGGTACCCCATTGAGTAGTACCTAACCTAGCTTCGAGGAAGCTTCGGCATTCTCAGGGGTCACGCTCAGGAAGAGGAAAAACCGCAATTAAACGATTCATTAATTAATTAAACTTTCATTTTCGCCAGTGTCGTTCATTCGTTAAAATGAAACTGTCACATTTCAAACCAAAAATAAACAAACAGATTGATTCCAACGTGGAAATTTATTTGTTTTATGGTCACTTTCTTTGAATGCTTTTTTCTCTCTTCGATTTTATTACTTCTGTTTGCGCCCAATCTGGCGGTTTCGCATATTTAGCACATTTGTTTATTTGCACTATTCTTCATTTAGTTGGATCGAAATTGTATTGCACTTCGAATTATATTCTGAACTTGAAGTTGAAAATGACAGTTGAAACGGCCGAATCGTCGACCTTGTTTTATCGCTTAATTTTCTGACTAAAATTAATGCCTTTCTAAGAAATTGGAATCTCCAGTGGCGGCAGTAAACGAAAAACATAATAATAAATAAAATAAAATAAAATACTCTTCCTGTAGACGGCATATATGCCTTTGAAAATGCATGGACATCGAGGAAAATCTATTTATTAAAACAACAACAACAACAACTTACGATGAAATTATTGAACGTACAAGAATCTTGTACTATCAGAGTACTGACAAACATTTTGCAGTTTTAATCCCTTGGTAACACTTTTACCTTTTAATGCAGACTTTAAAGAGCAAGATCATATTCGTATCGATGCTTGACTGAATAAAACTGCCGCCTTTTCGTAATTAGGGACTTTTAGCAACGAGGAGAGCAACGGCAACGAGAACGTCGTTTCAAAATAGGAATTCGCGTCATTGTAATCACTTTCACCTCATTTAAAATGCAAAATTTGTTCCTGTTATCCAACAATGAAACTGGTATAAACGACGTTTAAGTTTGGAGAGAGACAGAAAAATTCAACGTCGTGTGCTAACGTTCTCCCAAAGCCGCTGATTTTGGTCATTTAGAGTTTTTGTTTTGCAGAGGACGGCATGGAAATGTACCAAAATATAAAATGCACGTGCAGGGCTTGCAGAGCGATTGTTTTTACTAATAAACCTGTTGTTTTGTGACGTTCCCGTCGCCGTTGCCGTCTTCATTGCTAAAGCTCCCTATTATTACGAAACGACGACACCGATGGCAACGAGGACGCTACAAAATAATAGGTTTAATGAGCAAGAACAATGGCTCTGCACGGTCTGCACATGCCTTTTACATTTTGGTACATTTCTTTGCCGTCATCTTCTAAATAACGACGTGAAATGACCAAATTTCAGGTTCTGTGGAGGACGTTAGCGTGTGACCATGAATTTTCAGTTCTCTCTCTACGCTGCTAGCCCGTTCATACCAGTTTAATCGCTCGACAGTTACTGCACAATTTAAATGCGGAACGAGATGAAATAGTTGCATTGTGATACGAACAACGCGAACTTGCAGTTCTAAATGACGTGCTCTTAGCCGTCGTCGTCGTCATTTCGTAAGCTCCCTAAAAACCATGTTGAAACGTTCTGATAACCGCCCATTGTTGCGGACATCTTGGGAAATACAGCTCTCTTTCAACCGAAATCTAAAAATAACTAAAGTGAAATTCACATATCCCGGCCAACGCCCCTACTCTCCCTCTCGTTCGTCTTATTTCCTCTTGAAAAAAGAAAGTTCATCTCTCACTTCAGCGCCGGCGCCTGGAGCAGGCCTTTTACGATAAAAATGTTAGAGACTGGGCCCTACCATAGGGAGACCTCCGTGTTTGCAGAGCCGGGCCGGTTAAGCTGCCTTTGTGTCGAAGAAAGGTTGGTTGTATCAGGCGTTTCACAACCCTTACCATCATTGTTCATTGGACCATGGGGGAGAAACCGTTGTCAGATGTAGATAAGAGGCGACAAATATCTCTTCGAAGGCTCCCAGTCGTGGAGGACCTCAACAGCATTAAAGAATCCTTCAATCGCCATTTGCACTACTCACTGGTGAAAGATCGAAATGTTGCGACGAAGCGAGATTATTACAACTCCTTGGCTTTTACGGTGAAGGATCACTTAGTCGGGAAGTGGATTCGATCGCAACAGTCTTATTATGAGAAGGATCCAAAGGTAATGCGCCATTTTATGTATGGGTTTTGCCGTGCAGATGTTCCGTGACTTGTGATATGAATTTTATTTTGTAGGCCAGACTCGATATTGGGCGTAAAAGCTGTACATTTGGCATTCATGAATTTACAATTCTTGGAAAGCTTGACTGCTGTTAGGCTGATCGTGCCTTTTCCCCTCAGTGAAAAGCAAAGTTCTGAATCCAGCTTCTTTGTCCCCTTAATTAATTGAAAGGGAAGCTCTTGTGAACTACAGCTGATGTACTTTCGTGTATGGTATGCTTGTATGTGCTTAGTTACTTGTACATTGCGATGCAGACGTCACAACCGTAGTATGCATAATTCGAGGCCAGTGATTCCACCTGATTCGCAGACCCTTTGAGAACTTTATCGAAATAGTGCTGTAACTAGACGATAATTTGTCAGTTTTCTTCCCTTTACTATACAAGCAGCGTTTGTTTCAGTACATTATTATTGTGTAGAGTTCTAACTCAGAATTTTCTCAATAGTGATGTGAACTTATATTGGTCGTGTTTGTGTTTAGTGGTTTTGTAAACAGGTTAAGCGTTGGTCATTACTTACTTTGCAGTTAAATTTTATGATTAGCTCCACGGGCAAGGACGCGAGGAAAAAGTCAATGAATAAAAGGCGTTGCTTTGTGTTTATAACCAATTTCAAATGTCTGCACTCGTTTGAACTCATCAGGGTTTATATCTAAACTTACTGATATTTTTGCCATTTTTGATCCGTGAGATTTGCTTTGCTAATCAGTGAGATTAGCATCTTTCCTGCAATAACCACAGAACAGGTTTTAGTGGCAAGTTTGCATTAGCATTAATTAGCATTTTTTTTACATTTACAAGGAATTTGACATCGTATTGACATGCTAATTAATTAATTACTGACTTGGTTATATTTGCTACATGTGGATGTGTTTTTAATGGCAGCATGTTGAAATGACTCATATTTCTCAAAAGATCCACTCTTTTAAGGTGGCTCAAACCGGTTTGAACACTTTCAAGAGCCTTGAACTTTATCAGAACACTATAACACACTATCACGTATTAACAATGTTATGTTACCCTATGAAACAGCAATTATTGCTGAATAAAATGTGGTCATTATTGTGACATAATACGTAACCATAATAATGGGAAAGAGCTATAAAAAACTCCTATATTTCGGCTTTAGTTGCTCGTATCTCAAAAACGAACTCGGTGACGCCCATTTTTTAATGCTTGAAAGTGATCGGCAGACCAAGATAAAACTGTCCGCAAAGTTTCAAAAAATGCTGTGGAGCAGATTCTGAGCCACCTTATTTGTTTTATTTTTTAAGGTGGCTCTGAATCTGCTCCACAGAATTTTTTTTAACTTTGCAAAAAGTTTCATCTTGGTCTGTTGATCACTTTGGAGCAATAAAAAATGGGGTCACAGAGTTAGTTTTTGAGATATGAGCAACTAAAGCCAAAATATAGGGTGTTTTTACAGGGCGTTCCCATTTCCATGGTTATGTATTACCTCACAATAATGACCGCATTTTATTCAGCAATAATTGCTGTTTCATATGGTACCACAACATTGCTAATACGTGATACAGTGTTGTAGTGTCAATCGTCCTAATAAGTGAGTTTCTTGAAAGTGTTGAAACTGGTTTGAGCCACCTTAATTAATCCAGGACATCAACTTGCACGGTGCTCTAAGCACACTGCATCATCATACAGAGTATGGCCTGGATATTACACATGTCAGCTTGTTTATGCAAGATCATTTCTCATAGGGTGTTTTTTGCAAAAGAAATTACCCCCTATGTCAAAAACAAGTGAATTTGTGTGCAACTCGGGCAATTTGAGCAACTTCCGAAAATACTCTTGATGTTAATCCCTAATTTTACCCAGCCTCATGCAATACCTATGCATGTAGTAAGTAACTCCTAAAAGAGGGTCCAAATGATCAAATTGCATCTCAGGATACTTTTTAACATGGTCATAACTGCTATGTATTGGTATAAACATGAGAAAAAATAAAGCACATAATTTACAATAAAATGTGAGCTTACCTTCTCTTTTTAGACTGTTATTCATGCTTTTTTTTCCGATGCCAAATGTAGCCAACACCAAGCACAGCAGAGTACATATTTTCTTCCTTTGCTCTCTGAGGGCAGGCGTTTTGGGGTAACAAACTTCTTGAAAGCAGAATTTTGTAATGTATTGGAATATATGTTAGAATTTTATGGCGGGAAAGGGAAAGGCAAATTCTCTTTCCCCCAGCAAAATAGTGTTATAGCAGGGTTATGTATAGATAGTGCGTGCAACAACACATTATGTCTTAAATTAACGTTGTGGTGGGATTAAACTTCTCTGTTTCTGGGTTTTCCTTGCCTTTTGCATTTTTGTCTAATTTTTGTTTTTGAATCATGTTTTCTCCTTTTTCAGCGTGTGTACTATCTTTCCCTGGAGTATTACATGGGCCGGGCGTTAACTAACACCATGATCAACCTGGGAATTCAGGGAGAGTGCGATGAGGCCATGTATCAGGTATAATCATACGATCTCTTGCTTGTAGAGTAGTGACTTGCATTACATAATAAGTTTCCACTACTCCTATGGTCTTTGAGTCCTCTTCTACCTGACAGAAAACTGTGGGGTGATTCTATTGGGAGAAAAAAAAAAGAAAAAAGAAAATGTGTTTTACTCAACAAGCAGCCTTTGAGAGTGGTGCAATCACTTTGGGAAAATAATTTTCTGGTCCCCAACCAGCCATTTTCAGGCAGAGTGATGAGGTAATAACACTTGTTCGATGTACAATTTATAAATATTTGGACATGACTACTTTTAGCTGGGCTTCCGGGATTATGCGTTTTTTTCCTGCAAATTATGCACTATTTTTTGGCGAATTATGCGCCAAAAATCCCGAATTATGCGCGAATGATGCGAATTGCGCAATATTTTTAAGCGAAAATTTTTAATTTTAATTTATTAACCTTATCAGCAAGGGTTTTTTAAAACAATTTAAGGTAAAAATCAACGGTTGAATTAAAGCGTTTAACGTTTTTTTAAATTTTTCATACTTTTTACATATTTTACATATTACATTTCTACCCAAATTTTGAAGTAGAAGGGGAATGGATTGGAGTAGCCGTCAGAATAACATGCCATGTATTTTTGTTTTCAGAGAAAGCCGAGAACGAAAATAGAAAGAAATTGAAGCGCATAGGCAAAAGTTACATTTTTACATTTTTTTGTGCTGAAGTTTTGCACTTGAGAGAAGTCCAATGTCTGTTGTTTCGCTCGCTTCGAAGAGGATTCATTCATTCGCTTGATGTGTGAATCAGCTGAAAGGTGATTGTCAAGAACTGACTTTCGGTTGGTGATCCACGACAACATTACAAATTGAACAAAATCTGCATGGAACTTCCTGGGATATTGCTTAGCCCGCTCTTGTGGTGTAATGCTACATGGCTTTTTCTTTGGTTTTACCAGAAACTTACCCATTTAAAACGCGGAAAAGAAAGCTTTTTTGCTGCCAAACCCAAGCAGGCGCTTTTTTTCTTTTCCAAGCTGTCACTGGTTTTTTTTCTTCCAATCATGGCGCGTGTTATATAAAAACTAGAGCACATGCCCCAAACGGCCAGCAGCATAGAACGCCTGGACGCTTTTTGCAACGAAGCGGTGTCTATTTGCTGCAAAAATGTACCGTATTTACGGGAAAAAAATTTCCATGCATCTCTCAAGGTATGAAAAAAGCATAGCTTATAAATAGATTTTTCAAAATTTTCCAATATTATGCGCCATTATGCGCTTTTTTCGGAATTATGCGAATTATGCGCTCAGAGCTGAATTATGCGATTTCACATCGGCGCATAATTCCGGAAGGTCTGCTTTAGGCTTTTAGGTTACATTTCATTGCTTGCTCTTGCTTTCGTTGTGTCTTAATTCTCAAGGGGAACTTCACTAGAAAAGAATCTTGAGATTTGTCCTGAAAGCCTCAGAATTATGCCCGAATACTGAATGTTGAGTGTGTGCTAAAGTGCAATATGAAACCCTGGTCTAAGAAGAATGGTGCCAACAGCAAAATCTGAAGTGCTCAGGCACCAACAGTTTTCTGTAACTGTTGAAACCCACTTGATTTTTCCATTTCAGTTGAGCAGCTTTGGTAGGATTTTGTCCCAAGACCCATCTCCTGTATGGTTTTAGTCTTTTCACAGGGCTCCCACTATTTCACAAGGGCACAATTTTGTGAAATTGACTTAAAAAGTGTGCAATTACATTGGTTGAAATTTATAGGAAAGATGTTACATCATGCAGCATCATGGCAAAACACAGACTTAAATTGCACCTTATTAACTGTGCTAATATAAGCACTTATTCTTACCTCTGAAAACCTTTTGAAAACTGTTCAAAACACAACATTTTATTTGCGGTTGATTTTTATTGCCTTGCCTCTGAAAGTAAATGACCAGGCCCGGGGCACACAGGGAGTTTGGTACTTGTTTTAAATTTATCAATCAATCATTTGCCAATCAGCAATTGAATGTATGAACTGAGCAACTGCATGAACCTATTACAACAGGTACAATGTGTAGAATTACATATAGCGTGTGACAAGGTAAAATATGATCAAAGAAAAATGACACAAGGTTCGAGACTAACTTTTCAGCTTGCTAGCCCACTGGCTAGTGACAGGTTTGATCCACTAGCCAAAACAAATTTTTCACTAGCCAGACGCAGACATTTGTTACTGTAAAGTGAACAAAAGTTTCTCCCAGACTTGATTTCACGCATGACTAATCATTAGCGGCAAGCAGTTCATTTGTCGTTCGTTGCTTTTTACTAAGGGAAAAAAGCAAACAAAAAAGTCAACCATTCTTTCGCAGTTTTAATTAGTAATTTAAAGTTCTTGTTTGGGCCAATAAATTACGTATATGATATGTTTTAAATTCTGCACGCTTTGACTCAATTTTGTTTTGTGAACTGGGCCTCCAGTGCTCACAAATTTTCACTAGCCAAAATGGCTAGTGAAGTGCAAAAACCACTAGCCAAGATGGAATTTTTACTAGTCTGTGGCTAGTTGGCTACCGTTAGTCTCGAGCCCTGTCACATAATTTGCCGTGCAACAGACCTCTCCTGCTGAAGGATGTCACACATTTTGGTACCATTGCCGTGCTATTTCCCCCTTTTTTCCCATGAAATGTCACAAGTGCTGTTTTTATAATGTCTTTGTCTCTCTTCAACAGCTTGGTCTTGACATGGAAGAGCTTGAGGAAGTTGAAGAAGATGCTGGTCTTGGAAATGGAGGTCTTGGCAGATTGGCAGCCTGTTTTCTGGACTCACTAGCCACTCTAGGTTATCCTGCTTATGGTTATGGCATCAGATATGAATATGGAATATTCAAGCAGGCTATTGATGGCCATGGAAATCAGGTGCTTTTTAAAAGAATGTAATAACTTGTGAGAAGTCCCAGAGAAAATAACATCAAATGAATTCTTTTTATGGAACCTATGCAGCATGGGTTATTTTCCAAAATTGTCAGTCATGTCCTCTTGCTGTTCCAACCCTCTTCACATAGCACTGATGGTTGTAGTGTTTTGTTTAAGGAGTAATATTAGGGAGCTTAAGCAAAGGCGTTTTTGAGCCACATACGTCAACCGGAAATGTAGCGTTTTCCCGTTCAAACTGCATTGACGCTACCACATTTGTACTGCTTGGCGTCTTTACTCTTATAGAGACGATTTGCTAGAAAATCTGGTTGAAACCTCTGCCCAAGAATACGAAATGTCCACTTCCGGTTGACGTACGTGGCTCAAAAATGCCTTTGCTTAAGCTCCCTAATGTTGGAAGAAACCACTCCTGGTGACAATGCAATCAAAAACATCTATTGATAAAAATTTAATACATCAATAAATTGGATCATTTTTATACATGCATTGTAAATTATTCCATATCGGCAGTTCAATATATGATTCATTTCATATATCATTTCATCCGTTAATTCATTCATCACGGGAACATTTGAACCCACAAATGAACCGGCATCGCAAGGTCACGGGTTCAAACCCTGTTGAAGTCCTGAATTTTTTCAGGCTTCTCTACGCAATTGCTAAACTTGCGTCCATAACTGCAAGGAAACTAGCTTCATTTGATTTCATATCCGCAGTTCAATATATGATTAATTTCAGATATCATTTCATCCGTTAATGTAAATTATGTCAACTAACATCAATTTGAGCAACTTTTACCCATGCAAACCACAGCCAGGGTGATATGATCTAGGTATATCAACTATTGATCACTTATTTTCTGTGTCAGTACATTGTGAACACTAAAAGAGCTCCTCGTTCATTTGAAATTGTAGACAGAAACAGTACTAGGTTTTTTGGTGAAATGAAGGAATGGTCCTAGCACTTTACCAAGACAATTTAAGCATCGTCAGCAACTTGAGCCTTTCATATTTCTTAAACGTTTCTTCAGCTTGAAGTCTAGATGACAGGCTGGTCCCTCCGACAATTAATTGATTAAGCTTGTTTCAAGGGTGAACAGCAGACCTGTCAAGTCTCACAATTTTGTCGCGAGACTCCTGGTTTTCAGAACAATTTCATGCTCCATCACGAGAATCTCACGAGTAATTGGACTTACAAGCCGATGTATAAGATAGACATGTGGTTTGCTTTTTTTTTTTTGCACCTAAAAGCTGACATACCAGGTACAGGTTTTTACTTTAATCTCTTGGTTTTTTTGCCCTCCACCTCTAGTTTTATGGTGCCCAGAGGTTGAGAGGTCTGGTTAACAGGTCCTCTTCAATTGTGACGTGTGAAACATCTTGAAAGAAAGTACAAAAGCTTTTGGAAATAGCCGGTGAAACAAATGGGGAGTAAACAACATGCACATAAATGTGGCACCAGTTGATTTTAATTGGTTTTCATTTGGCTAAGAGAAGGCTTCCCTGTTCGAACTACTGTAAGGAAAAGTTATGAAAGCAAAAAATATTTTAATTTAATAGCACTAGCGAAAGAAGGGCTTCAATTGTTATAAAATAAGCCTTAATGGAGATCTCATTTGTATTAAGAGATGGTTGGCTTTGAAAAATATTGATATACAGTGTACCAGTGGCATTTTTTCGTGCATTCACTGAAGTGTACCTCACCAGCACGTGCATTCCATCGAGAAAGAATTTCATTGTGTAAGTTCTCCTGTCGAAAACAGTATAAAGTAACATATCATAAGTAAGGTAAATTCCATGCCTGCTGCATCTAGTTAAAAATCAAGAAATTGTTTCATTGCACTTTTTAAAAAAGCATCGTCCATTTATTTATTTATTTTTAATAAAGTTTAATTTTTGTTTTATTTTTTAAAACAAAACATTGCATGATTTTCATGTACATGGTTTCATTTAGCATTGGCACATACCATGATGATGTTTGTTTACATCAGTGCACATTTTAAAACATCTGTTGCGGATCACAGAGAGAGCAAGACTTGCTAGGTATTTTTATTCAGTATACACTATTTTTATTCAATATCTAGGCCACATCATCTGTCCAAAACCCAGTACACACAACTTTTCTTCCTCCCGGACAACAGGTGTTGCGTGATAGCAATCATTTACCAAGAAAATCAACCTTTGATCAGTGAAACAGAATGCATTGTTTATTGTTTTCTGCATGCGTTGCTGAGGACTCTTTCAAGTTTCATTTCTCAGCATACTTCTTTTGAACAGAAAGATTTAAAATACTCAACATACAATCTATCCGCATTACATGGTAAGCGTTTTAAACTTTTAAGTTCAGAGGACTCAACTTCCTCTTCTTTGGTGATCTGATTTATAAATCTTCGGTCACCAAGTCGGTGACTTTCAATGAAAGGTCAGTTGCCAGTGACAAACATCAGGCTACCATGGTACCTACAATGGTTGCAGCTTGGAGGGTTGTGTTAATCTAGTTTTGACGACCAGGATTCATACTGTCTGTTACTATAAATGTCGAAATATCTTTAGTTAATAATCATTAATATTTGTAATAACTAATAATAATAAGAAGAAAAACAACAACAATAACAACAGTGACGGTGAAAAGGACGAGGACAACAACAATTTAATGAGAGCACTAGAATGAAAGGCCACTTTTTTCCATCCTATTTCTGCCTTTGTCTGCAATCATGCGTGCAACAGTTTACTCCACACAAGCATAATTTTAGTGCCATTGTTTGGGTGGAGATTGGCCACAAATTTGTAAAATGGCATTAAAAACCATGCCAAAGTCACTTGGGCCCCAAGTTGTAGCTCAAGAGGTTAATGTCATATCAATTTTGTCGCACCTTAATTGTAAGCTTTGTTTGAGTACCTTGAAACTCAAAACATGATGCTTGCGACTTGCTTGTTCGGACCTAGGCCTGACACTTTGATGTTTGATCCTCAGAAACCTTTGGGATCCAGTTCTATTGAAGGATGTCAATTTACCGTAATTGCCTTGTACTGTATGTTTCTGTTTTAGCTTGAGTTGCCTGATGATTGGCTTAAGTTTGGAAACCCTTGGGAGAAAGCCAGACCAGAATACATGATTCCCATTGAGTTTTATGGCCGAGTGGAGTCAGATGCAAGTGGGAAGAACCATCGTTGGGTGGATACCAGCCTTGTTTTTGCTATGCCATATGATCAGCCCATCCCTGGGTATGGAAATAACACCTGTAACACCATGAGACTCTGGGCAGCAAAGTCTCCAAAGGGCTTTGATCTCTCATATTGTGAGTATGTGCAAAATAAGAGAATAAAAGGACTTTTTGAGGGAATGTTATTTTTTAATTTGCCCCTGTGCAGTGTTACTTGAAGTCCAAGTGCAGTGAGGGATGTAAATGACACTGCAAGGTTACAAAGTGCCACAGACAAGTGTTTCTCAGTACTTTTTGAGTGCATTTTAACATGATCGAGTGCTTTGTCACATGACCATGCTATTGTAATTACAGTGCTCAGGGCTCAAAGTTAACGACCAACTGGTCGCATATGCGACTAGAATTTTGGCTGTGCGCCTAAAAAATCATGTGTGGTCGCACCACCGCGCCTTAAAAGCCAAAATACAGTGCGACTTCTCTGGTGCTTACTCACCTGAGCATACTAACGTACTCCGATTGATAAATATAAATTTAACATAGATATAACACAACCAAGCACCAGATAATAAAAGTTGTGAAATGTCATGATTCTTTTATTTGTTTTCGTTGTGTACAATACTGCCGGAATAGGCCAATATTGCAACACAAAGCCTGAGTCGCTCTTTTTGGAGCGTTAATTAAGTATTCTTTTGGAGTAGGTGCTCCAAGTATTTGAAGCTGTGTGCCTAAAATTTTTCACTCCACGCTTAAAATTTGGGCAGTGCGCCTAAAAATTTACACCTGGTCGCACAAGTGCTCCCAAAGCCAAAAATAAACTTTGAGCCCTGGTGCTAATGAAAAAGTTCCCTTGTTCAATTGTGCAAGAGGGTTGATTTGAAATTATGTTAAAGTTGCATGCACAGAAAACGTTTTACTCCCAACAGGCACGTGCATGCAATTCCAATGAAAAGATGTGCAAGCTGTATGATACTTTTA
>BLFK01000940.1:376680-388526 GCA_014634185.1 Astreopora myriophthalma | reverse complement strand
GGTGTCTGTTAGACACAGGGCCTTTATTGGAGGAGAGCATCAAATACAAACTTTACACTTCAGGAGGAGGGTATTATTTTGAGAGAGGTTTATTAGACAATTTACGATGACTGCGTGTGTAGCAAGGTTACTGATTGAGCCGTAAAAGAAACGAGAGCAACAAAGGGAACAACAAGCAAACAAACAGAGAACAGCGAACAGAGCAGCAAATGAAGACACAAAGGAACTCCTGACCAATATTTGAACATCTTATTTCACAAAAATTGTTTGGATTGCCCTTCTTTTCAGATTCAAAGACTTCTACGAGATGTTTCCTGAGAAGTTTCAAAATAAGACAAATGGTGTGACACCTCGTCGCTGGCTTCTTTTGTGCAATGCTGGATTGACAGACCTCATCTGCGAGGTGAAAAGCTGAAACGAATATAATTTCTTTTGGCACACATTTTGGTTTTAGGGCAAGCAGGGCTGCAGTTAAAGGAAATGTATGAGATTTTAGCCAACTTTAAATCGACGTAACTCGGTCACAAAGAGCCGGATTTCGAACGCTTGCCATTATTTTTATTAGAAATCATTTATCCAACCGAAAATTTGGTAAAAAGAGGTTCAACGCCCGCAAATTGTATTTCTGTATAAATCTTGGGGCTTCTAATTTCGCGGTATTTTGCATAAATTTCCATCAAAGGGTTTACATGAAATCTTGAAAATTCATTTACGGTTGTTGTAGTAATATATCAAACACGAAGAAGAGTGTTTCATCAGATATCCAAACACCGAGAAGCGAGTTGTAAAACGAGGCCAAAGGCCGAGTTTTTTAACCGGATTCGAGGTATTTGGATATCTGATGAAACTCCCTTTTGAGTGTTTGATATTGCTTCTCAAAGGAATCAGTATTTTAGGAGAAATTTGAGTTTAAAGTTGCCGAACTGTTATGCTAATTAAGATCACATATCCAAACTTCCTTCACGGGTGATTTCTTTTGTTTGGGGCTCATGAATTATTAATGAGTTTGAGAAGCCTTAATCACTTCTTTACACCCAAAGAAAATAATGTCAATACAAGTGCTCTTTGAAGACACTCTTCGCCGGCAAAAATTCCATGTAATTTTAGCCATGTTTGCCACACAACCAAGATGGTGTAAGATCGAGGTTGGGATTATCGCAAGGGAAAATCATTTGCTCCTGGAAAGATTCCGCCCGCGTTATCCTCATTCCTTCCTCGTTCCAGTCCCACCATCAGAGTACAAATATAGTCCGTTGGATGGATACTGACAGAAAAGCAAACTTTTCCCGCCTTGTTTTCATTGCATTGCTCTGATTTGTAGCTTGTAACATGTAACAGTTGATTAGGCAAACTTTTCCCCTCATTTTTTCGTCCATGCAGAAGTGCCGAAACAGCGTAAATTATTGTTCACTTCAAATTCCTTTTGTAGAAAATTGGCGAAGAATGGATAACAGACCTATCGAAGCTGAGAAAGTTGGAGCGGTATGTCAAAGACCGGAATTTCAGACATGCCTTCATGAGGAAAAAACAGGTGAGCGGTGATACTTTAAAAGGTTTAATGGTACTAGATATCCCGCTCTTGTACTATGCATCCTAGTAGACTGCGGCAACCCCGAATTTTCGGCAGTCTGCTGCTGTTAAAATTTGATCACGAGATCATTGTCTTATGTACCACGAGATCACCTTTCTGTGTACCACGTGGTCGAGATTAAAGGGAGAGTAAACTAGCGCGCGCATCTAATCGTGGAAGCCGATCACGTGATTTAGCAAAAGAGTATCACGAGGTAACGGTCATTCCATGATCAAATTTGAAGTTCACGTAGTCCCCGGTGTGGGGCCGACTTTGCGTAAGATACGGGGACACTTACTTTCGTCAATAATTGTAAGCTGCGTGGCAGTTCAGTAAAAAGGCCCCCTGACAGTGTTTGTAATCTGGCCCTGAAACTGAGAGACCTTGTTGCTCTCCAGACATGGTCAGTGATTGGAGAACGAAACAATAGCTGGTACAACACGAACAATGCCTTTATAGCCCTGATAACAAAAGAAACTACAGGTCATACGGACCAATGAAAATACAGGTCTGGAAGAGCTACAGAATTACCCTGAAACTCCCTTCTGGGTGAGGGGTCTTGAAATTTGTTTTTGTGTTTGCATGTATTTGTTACTTACGCTTCTCTCACGCGCTTCGCAAGTTAAAAGGGAGCTTTAGCAACGAAGACGGCAATGGCAACGAGAACGTCGCTTCAGAATAGAAATTCGCGTAAACTGAGAAATGTACCTTAATGCAAAACGCACCGTGTGCACATTGTGCGGAACGATTGTCTCTCGCTCATTAAAACCTGTTGTTTAATGACATTCTTGTTGTCATTGCTGTCCTCGTTGCTAGAGCTCCCTGATAGCAACTTCCCGTACGCAGCATAACTTAGCAGTGCACTCTTAGCTTTTTTTAACTTGTTAATTGCAAGTACTTATCCTGAAGCAACATTTACACTAATTTGATGGCGCTTTTTGTAGGAAAACAAGATAAGACTTGCAGCATTCATCAAGACAGAGTTTGGCATCGAGCTCAATGTGAGCTCTATTTTTGATGTTCAAGTGAAGCGGATCCATGAGTACAAACGGCAGCTGATGAACTGTCTTCATGTGATTGTTATGTACAACAGTGAGTATACGTCTGAATCAATTTTGGAAATGGCTTTCTTGAAAATGGTGGTGCAGTTTTTGTAGTTGAAAAGAAAATTGACCAATTTCAGTATTTTAAGATACAAAGTTGACTTCGAGGCTCTGGGGAATAAAGTAACAATTTGTGTGAGTTTCTTCCACGGAGTTTCGAGATGGTTCCTTTTGTCTAAGAGTAAATTTTAATACATCGAAATTGTCCCATAGATCGGTTTCACATGACATCACGGCGGCCATATTGGCGTACCCGAACAAGGAAACGGCGGCCATTTTGGTCTCCCAAAACAATCTTCGGGGAATTGAACTCTGTTTTTATGCAAATATTTCCTTTTGTTTCAATAAATCAATATGGACCCTGGTTACATGGGTGAAAACGATCTATTCAGGCTAAAGTGATTACCACCTAGTTTTCGTGGAAATTATTCATGATTTTGAATAATTAGGACTAGAGGACAGCAAACTGTTCGTGCAAATTATTAATTATGAGTAACTGAGGTCACGAGAGAAGGGAAGTTGTCCATGCAAATTACTCGTAATATTAATTAGGGTTACTAGAAAAAGCAAAGTCTTGCAAATTATCCATGATTGCTGATGCTGCTCCGTTTGTAAACGGCCATTCTCCTACCTGGGCCCTCCACTTTTGAGTCCTGCATGCCACTATACTTAGTGGGGGCAGCTGTATAGTTTCAACTATTACTAGTGATTATGACGAATTTAGGTTAGAAGGCAAAGCCAGTTGATAATCAAACTAAGATAAAACCATTTTAACCAAGATTTCATTTTGAACCACATCATCTAGACATCGTTTTGAGTTAGAGAGCTTAGGGGGATTGCCGACTATTTGGTGGTTTGTTAGTTGAATTGTAGCAAATTGCGGTTCACCTCTGAGCTGGAAATAGCGCTAGGGTTTACCTGTGAACTGTTGGAGTCGTCATGTATGCAATTTGAGCAACAGCAATCAGATTAATACACAGAGGAAAAAAATCGAAGATTCTTTTCACTGAATGGACCTCATTTATGGAGAGAGTGGGAATTCTAGCAAGGACTGTTTGACAGGAAAGCGAAAGTCTTCTGGCGCCCCAGAAACGTTTCGGGGGCGTTCGTTATATTCTTTTGTTTTTATTCAAATTAGCCCTTGTTGCCTCGTTCAAGGTAAATTATTCTTTTGAATTTTGAGCTTGAGAATGAGGCACCGAGGGCTAATTTGAATAAAAACAAAAGGATCTTAAATGGCAGCCATTTCGGAATAAGGTATGGCATTAGAGATCTTGAGTATTACAGAATTTGACCGCAATTACATGTAATTTTCCAAAACGAGAAAACTCAACCTTGAAAATGCAACCATTATTGTTAGGCCCTTTGAGTAAAATCGGGTTCTCCCCGGTGTAAGAACCTGACAGTTTTGTCTATTGTTTGGAATTTGTTTTTGCTCTTTTGTTTTCTTTGTTTTGCGTCATCCGTGTGTTTCACAGGTTCTTACAGCCAGGATGAGCTTTGAAATCCGTTGGTGGGCCTTCATTGAAAATGAAAGTATTTTCTCCTTTTGGGTTGGTTTTTCACGTATTACCCAAGCATAAGCACAAGCAAGATACGCAATCGCAGTAGCGTTTTGTTCATTAGTTCATAAAGCAATCTCGTTCCCAGAGGCTGCAATCCCTTTGGTCAGCACCACGGATCACTAACCTCTGGGCTAATCCAAAACAGGGCCGACTCTAATTGGTTGGTGAAAACAAAGAACAAAGATACCGGAAGTTGTTTGCGCGAAGTGCAAATTTTACAACTTCCACGAAATTACAGGGAAAAAATTGCTATCACTTGTGTCATTCGTGTGTGAACAAAATTCGAACGTATAAATTGTTTTTCACATGATTCCACGCAGGTGCAACTGCAAACCGGAACCAGGATTTGGTGGTTCCGGTTTTGGATTCTTCCAGAGCGTCCGTTGCCCGTTCCGCTGGATAAGGGTAACGTGGGCTCTGGGGGCGAGATTGATTAGGCGCCTGCCTGTGTTACTTGTGTTTGTTTATGCTTGCGTCGTACGTGTAAACCAGCCCTTACTACTTGACTGAACAGATTTTGAAGAATCTTCCTGTATTGTTTTGTCTGTAGGACTTAAAGCCGACCCAAACATGGACTTTGTGCCTCGCACTGTCATGATTGGAGGAAAGGTATATGATGTTATTGTATGGTGTATGGTCATCTAAACTATTGAAGGTAGCGACTGGGTTGATTGAAAACAGCATATAACAGTTTCTCCAGTTGAGTAAAAATTTCTTGAAATCCCTCCTTTTTTACCAAACAGGCACGTTTTGACAACTATTTTTCTTGCTTTCTCAAAGTCAATTACGAAATCTGCCGTGACACAACGGTTAGCATTAGATGATGTTGGGTGAAACCATATCAGTGACCAGCGGTCGGATTGACGACAATTGGTTAAGTGGGGGCTCTCATTCTCGCGGGCGCAGAAATCTGGTTTAACCTTATGTTATCGAACGCGCACAACACAGAACTGAGAGCCATGCCAAGTCGAAGCATGTAGCCTAACCACTATTAAAGGGAACCTCCACTCCTACAGAACGGTAACCTTAAAAGGAAGGAAATGTTTTTTACAAACATTTGTTTGAAATGTTTTCAAAAAACGATTTGCATTGGGGAAAAGAACAATTTTAGAATCACTTGTTTTCACTTTAAAATCTCGCGGGTGCCGCCATCTTGAATAATTCTGATGTAACTTGGTTGCCCTATTGTTCTGACGTAAAGAGCTTTTGTATAATAACAATACGGCAACGAACTTACAGCAGAATTATTGAAGATGGCGGCGTCCGGGAAGTTTAAAAGTGTAAATAAACGATTCTAAAACTCAGTTTTTTTTCTCCATACAAGGGCTTTCTTTGAGAATTTTTCAAACAAATTTGATTGTCAACTTAATTTCCTGCCTTTTAAAGGTAAGGTGAGCCATGTGGCCTGAAGTCCCCCTGCACACTCCACCCCATACCCCCAGCCGTGTGCGAGGAGAAAGACACCTCCCGTCTTATGTATTCGTTAATTCCTCAGCCTGCGAAAAGACACTTGTTTTTCATTCATAAACAGGCAGCTCCTGGGTATTACATGGCAAAGCTTATTATTAAGCTCTTCAACAACATTGCAAGAGGTGACTACGATTTTTTGTTTTGTTTGTTTGTGTTTTTTTTAACCTACCATTTAACCTATTTCTTTCCACGTCTTTGTAAACTAATCATTAAATGGTACTGTTTTTTTTAAATTTTGTTTTCCTTCGTAGTGGTCAACAACGATCCTATTATTGGCGACAAACTCAAGCTTGTTTTCCTTGACAACTACAGAGTTTCCCTTGCAGAGAAGGGTATCCTTTTCTTTCTATAAAGCATTCAAACAGTCTGGGCCGAGTTGGTCGAAGCATGGACAGCGTTGACCATCTCCGCGGATTAAGTCCAATGAAACCTATAAGTTGTCATGTTATTGCCTTCGAGCAACTCTGCCTGTGCGTTACAGCATTAGCCAAAAAAGATATGTAGAATCTGTATATGCATATTTTACTAACCGGTAACGTTCGGAAAGACCATGGACGAAAACTTGTCAAGAAGGAGACGGCGTAAAGAATTTTACGTTTTGCCGTCACTGTGGAGCTCTGTGTATTTCTGTAAAAACGACTGTACTTGAAAGGCTTTGTGGGAAAAGAAAATCTGTAGACTTGGTTTATAATGGCGGCATAAGATTTTTGTTGTTTGTTTTAATGCTGAAAACTCTTGCGCGCGCCTTGAAAGTGATTTAGAGTCCTTGGATGTAATGAAATTTCAAGGACCTTGAGAAGTACAGTTTGTGCTTGCCCACCTGGGGATTAGTTTTTTGACTGTTTTCTGATTTCTAGATGTGTGTTAAGTCCATGCAAATGACGCATTACTTATAAGGTGAAAACGATTTCGGCTGTGGCGCACTGTGGAATGCGCAGCAATCTTTTGTTGAACTAAACACGACAAAAATGTTTTATGTGGTGGGCATCCTTTGTTCGCGCTTTTACTTATTTTCATGTAGTCACGTTTTGTGCAGTACGTAGCCTTTAAAAGAGTTGGAATTGCGCATTTAAAAGTCCTTGAAATTTTAGTCCAAGACAGAGCACGAACATTGGTACTGACAAGTACATGCACAGGTGTGCTTTGTTACGAGAAGCTAGAGCTTGGACCATCGAACTGGTGACTTTTAACTTAGGGCTGGTTTACACGTACGACGCAAGCATAAGCACAAGGAAGATACGCAAGCGCAGTAGCATTTTGTTCATTAGTACCTTTTGTTAGCACAAAAGACCCTAATTAATAACAAGCTAAGGCGCCTGCGTATGTTACTTGTGTTTATGCTTGCGTCGTACCTGTAAGCCAGCCCTTAAGAAACTGTGTTTCCTTGACTATTACCCAGTGATTCCTGCTGCTGACTTGTCCGAACAGGTGGGCGCATTAGTTGGATATTCTTCTCTCAAGAGCACTCAGCCCCAAACTAAGCAAACTTCAGGAAGCATCTTAGCTTAGGAAAGGATTCGTTTAGTCATAGAACCAAAACCGAAGTAGTTAGTTTGGTTAATCACAGCAAACGCAGATAATTGGAAGTACGAATCACAACACATAAATGAAGGGGTTTGCCGAGGTAAAACTGCGTTTTTAAGTACGACCTATTATACCTCGGGAAAATTTACACAGGTGAATTTTTATGTCTAAGCGACCGAGAACAATAGAAACTTCCCCGAGCAACACCAAGCTGGATTAAAGGGTCGTTTCATTTCCCTGGTAAACCTACCAATGAAAAGGCGAGTTTTTGACACTGCACGTGTACTGCTGCGTGAACAGATGGTAGTCGACTTTCTCATTTGCAAGCGGCGTGTACGAAAATTACGCAGCTGTAAAATATACCGCCCGGTCGCTTGAATTCCCCTGCTGCATGTTAAGCTTAGTTATCGCGGCAAATTAAAACCCTCACTATTTTACAAAGGGGAGATTTACCAAGGTAAACCGTGTTTACGTAGGGTGGTGTAACCACGCTGGTGTATCCGTCTCAACGGGGGAGAAAGTGCACGAGAGAGCAAGTCACAGAAGGCAGTTTTCGCGATGGCATCATTTGAATACAACTACCAGAATTCGTTTTGTTTTCTGATTTATTCGTTCTGCTGTCGGTTTTGTTTCTGACCAATCATAATTAAGTTTGGCAATGCAAAGCCATGAGATCAGCGGTCATGTTTTCTTCATCAAAGGTAAAGATGCTTGCATAAGGATAGAGGTCAATTACTGGAGAATTAATTCGGAACATATGCAAAGCGCTCAGTTTAACAGTTCTCTGTTCATCTATTACACTGCAAAAGGCAGAGCATGTTGTACAACCCATAGCTTGCGATTCCGCGAGGTTTGAGAGCAAAGGAATACAGAGGAAAGAATTTCGATTTATTGGCGAAAATTGCGTTTCTCGGTCTTTCTGTACTCTCAAACCCTACGGAAACGCTTTTTACGCTGGCTAAATGACGCATAATTAGCATTGCATAAGAATCTGATGGATATATTTTTAATGCAGATATCCTTGGCAGGGACGGAAGCCTCTGGAACAGGAAACATGAAATTCATGGTAATGTTTAAGACTGTTCTAAAATATCAGTTCAGGCTCAATGAATGAGTTTGAATGACTCACTGTTTATTCATATTACGGTTTGAGATGAACAGAATAATGAGAAAAAGGTTCTCCAAAAGAACACATATTCCGTCCGGGATAGTCTGGACACGACCAAAGACTCACAGGTCGACGACCGTGAACGATTTTGCCAAAATTTCCGCCAAAAACTCCTCAAACGAACGCGTGTTCGGAGTATTCCGAGTAAGCCGCGTTTTGTTTGTTCCTTTCGTTCAGCTATCGGAAGCATGAACAGAATGCTCTTTCGTTTATTCCGAAAACAGAATAGGTCGCAAGAGAACAGGCAAACAGAACATTCTCATTCCGAAATAGTCTCAAAAGAATGCGCCACAAGGCAGTGAGTGAAATTTCATTGTCGGTGAAACTTGCCCCTATGGTTATTATTTTTGTAACCCATGAAGTCCACTTGGTCTTTGAACACAATCCGATTTGAGCTAAGTAAATATTGTTATGGTCGGTTAACCTCAAGCCTTTCCAGAAAATGGGCATCGTCGGCCTTTCAAAAGGTGCGCAGCCATGGTATGTTGTTTTGTAGGATTCGGTCCCACGAATGGATTATGCACAATATCCACACTTAATGTTCGAAAACGTTGTAAAAATCTTGGATTGCTCATGTCTGTAAGTACGCTATCTTGGTTAGGTGCTCGGATTTGGACTGGAACTGACGGCGTGTGACGCTTTTTTCTTTCTTTTTTTCATTTTTGGGGCATCGTTTCAGAAATATCCGTTTTCACATGTCCACGCTTTTCAAACCGCTGCGTTTTCGAAGTCTCAGTCGTGAAACTGTTCTGGAAAGTCTCCGTTTTCAGCGCTGTTTTCGGGCTTATCAAATGTGGACGTTCGAAAATTATCCCTTGTTTTTTGGCAAGCAAAAAGCTATGCCTGGCTGTACTGTAGTATACGTCGTTTGGTGCACTGGGAGTTGTTGGCTTTGTTCAGCTAAAACCAGCCTCGATTATTAGCCCTTTTGTTTTCTTATTTTACCTTCTCACTGCGAACTATTTGCCCTCATGCAGATGAATGGTGCCCTGACGATCGGTACCCTGGATGGAGCTAATGTTGAAATGCGAGAGGAGATGGGAACTGAAAATATCTTTATTTTTGGCATGACGGTGGATGAAGTGAATGCTCTCAGGGCCAAAGGGTGAGCTTTGCGCTTTAATGAGCCATTTCCGATTTCACTTCAGCCTCTTCATCAAAGCGAATAATTTGCATAAGCCAGACTTCGCACTTGGACTCGCTTTGAAAACGAGGCTGAAGTGGAATCGGAAAAGACCTGGTCAGGTAATTGATTACAAAATTCATGCGCTGCTGATGAAAACTGGTTCAGGTATTGGGCTTTTCCGGCAATTTACCAAAATATTGGATAACCAATTAAAGCCAAGCATTCAAGAGCCGCGTACTTCCAGTGTTAGTGAGGGAATTTCACCTGACACGTGCAAGCCACGCGTTAGCATTTCTACTCTCGATTTGTTTGGCCAAAATAACAAGATCAAGCAGTCCAAGCTCTCAACTGTGTGGCTTCATAGCTCAGTTGGTAAGAGCACTGCACCGGCATCGCAGAGGTCGTGGGTTCGAATCCCGTTGGAGTCACTTGAATTTTTCAAGTGCATATATGAGACAATTGCTTAAATTGTCCAGAAAGTGTGAGGATCATTTCTTCAGTTCATTTGTAACCCGCACTTCATAATCATTTCGCACTAGCGTTTTGTTCATTAGTACCTTTTTTTAGAATAAGACACTAATTAACAACAAGTTAAGGCGGCTGCGTATGTTACTTGCGCTTACGCTTGCGTCGTACGTTTAAACCAGCCTTAATGGATAAGCTTGGTGTCAACTCAGCTAGTGCCATTAATTCTACGTATGACAAACAAGGTATTACAGTTGATGATATCATTCGGACCCTCGCCACAATCTTGGAAAACGTATTTCACGTCGCATTTCAACAGAAGGAGAAAAAATTGCCATAAATATATTGGATACCTAAACTCCACAAAACACAGTATAAGGCAAGATTTATGGCAGGTTCGATTTCATGCACCACTGCTAGGCTCCCTGAATTGATCACTGAGTGCCTCAAACCAGTCAAGAGTCACTGTATTAATTACTGCAAAACCGTTCTGGGGAGGACAGGTGTTAATTGCATGTGGATTATCAGCAATTCGTTAAATGTTATTCGCACACTGGAGGAAAAACAACTTTCGCTAAATCACGTGAGTACCAGGGACTTTTCTACTCTTTACACCAGCTTACCACATGCCAAACTTAAAAATCAACTCCATTATCTACTAGAAAGAGTTTTTAGCACCAGTGGGAAAAGCTTCATTGCAACCCATAATTTCGACACTTTCTGGACTAATGATAAGTAGTCTACAAAGTACTTTTACTTCTCTTGTAGAGAATTGTGTCGGGTCATTAACTTTCTTATGAACAATACATGTGTCCGCTTCGGAAACTCACTGAGTTTTCCGATAAGTTATTGGTATACCAATGGGCACTAATAGCGCACCCTTGTTAGCTGATCTGTTTCTCCACACCTTCGAGTACGATTTCTTGCTCAAGACATTGAAGAAAAATATGACAAAAGCCGTCCAGTTTAGCAACACCTTTCGGTATATCGACGATCTATTCAGTAGTCAACAGTGACGACTTTGCAAATTGCATCAACGATATTTACCCGTCGGAACTGGAAATTAAGGACACAACCATAACGTCAAATGAAGCGTGTTACCTTGACACTAGAATGTACCATGACGACAGCAGTGCACCTTTCCATATCAGTGTCTACAGCAAGAGAGATGATGGCTCCTCCTAAAATATTCCGCAGTTTGTATAGAATTTAACGGCGCCGCCACCAATTGTGGAATTGCACACATTTTAGGCATCCTACTGATGAACGGTTGCTGCGTTGACTTCAGATATCCATAAGCAACAATCAATTACAATCTGAGCTCTTTGAATTTAAGATGACAATAGCTCTCAATAACACAGCGTCGTCTATCCCATATCAGCTCAAGTTCGCTTCATAATAAATTGCTTTCGTATCACATCAATCGCCCTCGCATCACGTCAATCGCTTTCGCATCAAATCAATCGCTCTTGCGTCAAATCAGTCGCTCTCGCATCACATCAATCGCTCGCGCAATCAGATCAGTCGCCCGCGTAATCAAATCAATCGCTCTCGCATCACATCAATCGCTTTCGCATCAAATCAATCGCCCTCTCATCACATCAATCGCTCTCTTTTTCTAGTGTCAAAAATTAAAATCGGGTTATCTTGCCTTCCAAATATGGTCATGCGATCTTCAGTCACGTGCACCGTCACAGCTCCGGTTATTGAAATTCTTACACCGTAACCACTAAGCTACGCTGCCTCCACAGTCTTATAGTGCATTGTTTTGGGACTATTCTATCCGTATTTCGGTTTAGGATTAACGTCATAACAGAAATAAGGTTTTCAAAAAAAAAAAAAAAAAAAAAAACCC
>BLFK01000940.1:312739-326353 GCA_014634185.1 Astreopora myriophthalma | reverse complement strand
ATACATCTCTTCTAAAGTATACTACAGAACACTACAGAAAGGTCAACCATTCCTACACAGTCCTTCAAAGTAAGTTGAAACTAAGCAAGCAACTAAGCAAAGAAAGCGATTAAGCAAAGCAAGGAAAGAACACTTTTGGCACTGCCCCTGCAAACCTCCCTGGACCCCCACGTGATCTTCGTGAAACCGCTGCATTGACTTGTTTTTAACTTCGCCTAAAATATATTGAGCCTCATAAATATTAACTTTGTTAGCAATGCACTGATCAGTTCATATAATGAGGACTGGGAATTTAAAGACTGTCTTGTCAGAAGTCTGTCTGAAGAGATAGCGAGGCCAGATACCAGCTAGTTATGCAAAACCAAAGCAAGAGCGAAATTACGTACGACAATTAGAAACCGCTCTAATAGCTGAGTCAAACAGTGCACTTCTGCGTTTTATATTATAATATCTCCGATCCAAATTATTGAAGTGGGATATTGATTCTCAAGCTTGTTACTGGGTATCTTGATTTGCACATAAACCCACCCTGCTTTATGGTATAGAATGTCTATGGCCGTTCATCAGTTGATACCTCTTCCTGACCGAGTTCTTCGGCGGCATTAGTGTAAGCTTTGCACTCGCCTGTAACTTACAGTACGAACCGAGCAAATGCAGTTAGTAAAATGTTTATTGTCGCTTGACAATCGAATCGAGTAGTAAAGTGCACCATGAAGTCAAGCGGGCCGTATTCTACAATGCGGCCCGCTAAACTGACCAGTCACAGGGCACCGTCTCAGAGATATAGTAACAATATTTGTGTCTTGCATTGTATGTGAGCTTTAAAATACATTTTGTGGTTTGAAATTTGCTTTTAGCATCCCTTAACGACTATGAATGAAGTTGTTCACAAAGGTGGAGACTGGGAGGAACGGGACAGGCGACTTATTCTCTGGCGCTTCGAGGAATTATTGAAACAAAGATACAGGGACTTTATTCACATTGTGGAGGTATCTATTGACACATGTCATAATGAGAAGTTTTGAGGAAAACTACAGCTTTACATCAAGCTAATTGGCTTTTACACTTTGTGAATGAGATTGTTTCGGTAGAAAGTAGAGTTAGTTGTTTCACTGTCATTTGTTTACGAAGCTATCGACGTCTTTGCCGTTCCAAAAGCTGGTTGTGGGGTGTGAATGGATTAACAGGATTGAATCAGGATAAGTTGCCGGACACTCGCGAGGACACACCATACGGGTCGCGTCTTCTCGAAGAACTTCCTGCGCACGCTCGCATGTTTCGCTCACTTTAGTTTACTGTCCTTAGCATTTTGTTAGCAATAGCAGCGCACTATTTGCAGTATAAATTAAATCAGGATGCGTAATAGGCCATTTGCAACGGATGGTCACATGACCGATAATTGGTAAACTTGTAGCTGGGGCTGTACGTCAATTCCAGAAGTGAAAAGATCATGTGTCACCCAGCCAAAATGCAAATTTTCAGACGAATACCAGTGAAGATTGAGACTTTCGTATGCAAGCTAGAATTGTTTGCCCTGCAGTGAAATTTTCCTTGAGTAAGCGCTACTTATTAGAGGTAGAATAAACGAAGGTAGATTAACAAGGATAGAAATGTTCGGACTTGCAAACCGCATGGGAAAGAATGAACAATGGTTTGAGAACTGAATAAAACGCAAAGCTTTGTATGACAAATTGGAGCATGACTGGAGGGCAAAGCGTCTTCTTCCCATACAAATCCCTCTAATTTCTAACGTCCACAATAACTTCTGCTTAAACGATATGAGCCTGAAAATTTGCGTGGTGGTATATTTTAGGCCGCTTTTCTTCATTTCTCGGGAAATAACTTTTTGAAACTGGCTTAATCATTGACTTACGAAAAAGGGCTTGCGTGACGAAGTGCTGCAAATGGCCAATTGTTGCGGGTCGGCTTTCTTAGAAGCTTGTTGCTCAGGTGGAGATGATAGATTTTAAATGGCACTTTCCTATGTTTGCAGAATCTTCTTCATGACACTCTGGTGAATATCAGAAGCAAAATTTTAGGTGAGTGAACTTGGTTGAGTTCCACTGTATTTAAACAACTTAAAGGGGCTAGGTCACGCTATTCTAGGTAATTTTGTTTAATTTTGTTGATTATGAGCTCTAAACGTCAAATTAGCAGAACAAGAGTCTTTCATTTGCAAAATTACGGCCACATAACAAGTGAGAATGATTTTCCAGCTGTGTAAATGACATTTTGATACCGCAAACTGATATACATTTGAAAAAAGGTGGGCCGATGTTTTTCAAATTTGTCCAAATGCAACCCATTTTAATCCTCTCCAGTTTTGTCCATCCATGACCCTTCTTGGCTTTCCTGTGTTTTGTTTGAGTTGTTCTATAGGTTTTAGCCGTTATTGTGATATTTTAGTTCATTCTATGACCATTTGATCAGTGCTGGAATTGCCTTAAATTGCGTGACCTAGCCCCTTTAAGTTTCACTTTTCAGACTCACTTGCATAGTTACTAGACCAGAGAGGAAAGCTTTGGTTCGAGCCCATTGATGAGAAGTTGCTCCCTTTGCTTTGACATTTGCAATTCGTTAGATTCTATGGGATGAAAACTCGTCCCATCCGTCTCACAACACTCAAGTCTCAGTGGGACTTTGAAGAACCACCAGTCAAGAAGCAAATCTAAGCACGTGATCACCCTTAGTGTGCTATCTGTTCCAGAGAGGAGACTGTGAAAATGTTTCCACTTTTAGTCTTGAAGTCATTTACAAGCACTCTCCCCTCCCCCTATAATGTTGCTTTGCTACCCGGCACTTGTTAATTGGCTCATGCTTGATGTAATAACCTGTCAAACTCACGGATGACGTAACAAAAAAAACAAAGGAGCAAAAAACAAAAAACAAAAAAACAAACAAAAAGGAAACAATAACGTAGCCCTAACACGAGCGAAAAAAGTTAAACAGATTCTTACATCGAAGTGAACCCCATTTCTTCAAAAAATAGGGATGACAACAATAGTGTACTTGTTTTGGCCTGTTTTGTGTTTTGTAGGAATAGTTTTTGATTTGTTGAGCGAGAAACCAGAGCAAGAGCAAGTGAGTAACAGAATAATACAATTCCTTTCCAAGCGTGACTCAGGGGTGAGGGCGCGGGATTTGCATGCGGGTGCTCCGGGATCAAATCCCGCCATGACTACCAAGTGCGTTTGCCATGGCTGGTCCCGAATTCAACTCTACCACGTATTGTATTTGGTGAGCAAGGAGCAGGGATAGCACAGTGGTGAGAGCACTCGTCTCCCACCAGTGTGACCCTTGTTCAAATCCTCGATGATGCCTTAATAATTTATGTGGGTTGAGCGGTTTGTTGTTGGTTCTCACTTCTCTGCTTGGAGAGATTTTTCTCCGGGTACTCTGCCTTTCCCCTCTCCTCAAAAACCGACAACACTTCCAAATTGCAACTCGTACTGGAGGACTTGGAAACAAGGAGAGGGCCAATTGGGGCAATGGATTTCAATTTTCCAATTGGGCTTGGAAGGATAAAAGGGGCACAAGTTTATCGGTTGTTAAAACTGTCAGGTGTCACCCTCTCTAAATAAATAGGGGTTATTCACCAGGATAACTCTGTGCCCTCTGTACTCAAGACAGAGTGCACAATTTTTCCAAATACGGACCGATCTAGGCTGGTGAATAACATTTTTATTTTTTCTAAAACACAACGAAAGGCGTGCGAAAGACCCGAACATTTTAGGGCTGTAAGCATGCAGACGATTCCGCCCCCGTGAGCGGGCCAGATGAGAAAATTCCACCCGCTCTCGGAACCAATCAGATTGCAGGATTTGTTGAATTCCGCCCGCTCACGCACTGAGAAGAATGTAAAGTCGATTATTAGCAGTAGCAGTAGCAGTATTATTATTATTATTATTATTATTATTATTATTATTAATATTATTATTATTATTATTATTACTATTGTGAATAGGCAACTCGTTGCCTGCTCCTAGTTGAGTATCTTGATGTTGTTAAGCATGTTTGAATTGTCTCTCTGTACACATAGCCCTGCAAGCTTTAAGCGTATATGAATCTGTTGTTGTTGTTGTTCTTGTTGTTGTTGTTTTTACTACGCTCTACTTAAATTCACTCATTCTAGTGTGCGTTTGACTGAACAGGTTTCAAAACTGACAAAACTGATTTGTCAGTAGCAAAGCCGGGTAGTAAGTTGTTTTCCATGCTATACGTTATATTATTAAAGGACATGTATGTGTCACGATAATGCATATGTGTTCGCTTTTTTTTGTCCGTCAGCTCTTATGAATACCCTTAGCAACAAAAAGCTTGTAATGTCCCCTAATCCTTTTTTGCTGTTCTTTTCTCTTTATGGTCCTTAGAAAAAAAAAGCGCTACTGTCCCTTTTAATCGTAGGTCAGTTGAGATGTTTTTAGGTGCTTATGAGTGGTAGAAATTAGTCTGCAATATTCCCTTTTATTTGGTAGGTTCTGTTGAGCTTGCTTGTCAACAAGATTGGCGATCCTGACAGGAAAGTTGCATCGAAAGCTGTATATCTGACGAGAAGCCTTGGTAAGACACTCTTGCGATATGAACAGCTATGAACATTCCATTTTGCTTTTTTAACTTTGGTCAGTTACACCTCAAGTCCAAAAACTGAGATCAAACATGCAATCAAATCCGGGGAATCGAGCAGGAAAAAGTAATAAATAAGAGCAAACGTTTCCTGCTCGAGACAAATAATCACTGTTCTGTCGAGGTAGCCTGTGAAAAGGCTTCCCGGCTTCCACGGCGCGAGCAAGGGCGAAGAAAGTAACGGCGTAAATTTTGCAAATTATTCTTCGCTTAGTGGGTCGCCATCAATTCTTCAACTAATTTCTGGAGCAAACGGAAGCAAAACTAAAACCCAAAATGGCCTTTCCGAAAATACCACAATGAATTGCATGATGTATTTATCTATAGTGACGGGCATACTCGAAAAAAAAAGTCCGAATGCTCCTGACAGGATTGGAACCTATAAACTTCCCGCTACAAGTTGAGACTAGTGGGAGCAAGGCCCCTAAGCAAGGTTCAGTTGACATGTGCATGTACGTTCTGCTTACTGATAGATAGGACTGAAATGCTGAAAGATGGCATTCTCGTAAGTTTACCGCTTGCTTAATATTCATCATCCCCTTTACTTACATACCATGATATTCCGCTTTGTCCTGGGACAAGCCTTGCATTCGTTGAATGCACTTACTTTCTATGCTCTTAGATTGGGTTTCAATTGAGTGCCGACTGTAACAATGCGATTGAGTTTATTTTGATTTTAGCAGTCATTGTTTGCATCCAAAACCTCGCGCGAACTTTTTCAACCAATCAGAGGCAAAACTTCAATCAATCATTGCAACTTAGCCACTCTCATTTTCCCGCGCTTGTCGCCGGCCGCCTTCACTTTCTTTGTGTTCTGATTGGCTGGTAAAACCAACTCGTGAATTACTGGTATTCCTGGTTAGCTGAATGATGTTTTTCCTTCAGAACGTGATTGGTTCTGGAATTATTTATTTGATTTTGGTTTTTAAGACACTATCCTGAAAACTGGTTCATATCTGCTTCCTTAATACATTGGTTTTGGCTTTCAAATAATCATGGCACAATTCAAGACAGAGACAGAGAACGTGAGCTCGTAAAGTTCGTTAATCACCATGTTCTGCCATGGCGACTGGAAAATGAAGGGCGAAGTCGAAATTTTGAAGCAAGAGAAATGTCAAGCAAAAATCATCATTATTGTTATTATTATTATTATTATTATTATTATTATTATTATTATTTATTACAATTTAATTGCACATTCCAAATAAAAAAGAAATAAAAAACCCATAGGCATAACCTGTAAGAGTCGATGATACTCCTACTAAGACAGAATTATGATAATAATAAATAATTATATATTGTTGTTGTTGTTATTATTATTATTATTATTATTAAACTATCTTGACTTATTGTTGTTGCCACAATACCTTGAATAAGTAAGTTGCTTCGAAAAGTCTATCTACCACAGTGTCTATAAAAATAAGATTTCTGTATCATTTGGTCATGTGAATTCTACTTAAAATATTCCGCAATTGCGTAAACGAAATTTTAGAACTAACTCGCCGTGTGTACTTGAGGTTTTTGGAGCGATGCTAGATTGACGAATAATGTTAATTTTAACATTTTCTTGGTCAAGCAATTCATCAATGATTTATTTGTTTTCTTCTTGTCGTAGTGACAAAGCATCCTAACATGAAGCTGGTAATCACTAAAGAGATTGAGAAGCTTCTTTACAGACCTAACATCGCCCTCAAGGCTCAGTAAGTTAGTATAAGTTTAAAATTTGGTCACTTAGTCAAACAAACAGTAAATCAGTCAGTTGGTTTGTTAGTCTGCCCGTTAGTAAGCCAGACCTTCCGTCCGCAGACCCTCTGTCAGTCAGTCATTCAGTGTCTGTTAGTGTCTGTCCGCCAGTCCGTCCCTCAGTCAGTTAGTCTGTTAGACAATTGGCTTCATCTGTCAGCCAGTTATTTTATCAGGCAGTTACTCATTCTGTCTTTCAAACGGTCAGTCACTAGCACCGACAGTCACCGAGACAGACAGGCATACAGACAAACAGTCAATTGGTCACTCGTTCAGTTATTCAAATAGAGGCACACAGAAAGAGAGAACGTTGTCAGGTGAAAGCACATTTTGTTGACAATTGGTCCCACCAAGGTGGTGAATTTGTAGCGGCACTAATCATGTGACAGAAAATGTCCCTATCTTTTTTTGCAGATATTATGCTATTTGCTTTCTTAATCAGTTGATTCTCAGTAAACACGATCGAGAACTTGCCGCCAGGCTTATTACCATCTATTTCTCCTTCTTTGGGGTAAGCTACAGTGTATACGTCAATATAATAGAGGTAAAATGTATCACCGTCACATGTTTTAAATACGGCACTCTGATTGGATATATCCTACACCGTCCCGCTTAACTGTGCTGTAGTGCTCATCGATTTAATCAACATAATATTAGTGTGCCATGATCGTGCCTTGTCTTATAATCTCGAGTTTCTTTGCAAACTTAAGCTGAATTAAGGCCCTTACAAACGCTCCTCGCATTTTTTGGGGAAAATTTGTGCGGTGCTTTTGAGCACCTCGTTGGGAATTTTTCACCTTTGTTGAGTATTGTTTGCAGTAATTCCCAGCTTTGGTTTTTGCGCTGTGATCGCTCAAGCGTAGCCCATCATTGGCCGAATTCATATCACAGACAGAAAACCGTCTTGGATGGGAAACTCGTCTATAGACGAAAAACTCGTCTGAATCCGGTTAAGGACGAGTTTCCCGTCTGAAATTTATCTGTCTATTTTCCCGTCTAAACCGACGGGAAACTAAGACGGGAAATTCGTCTGAGACGGAAAACCGTGTTAAATTCACATTTTAAAACGCGAAAATTAAGGCGACTTTTTTGCGCTGGCACCCAACCAAAAGACTGAAACGAGAAAGCCAGCAACGTTTTCTGGGTAAAAAAGAAATGGCGCCTCTTCGCAACGTGGCCTGATCGCCCAAAGCTCCTGTCAGTGTATTGTTTTTCTGTCTTACTACATAAAACGGTTACCGTCCTTAAATTCATATCAGACGGTATTCTGTCTGACGGAATTCCGTCTGTGAGGAGTTTTCCGTCTTCTAATATGAATTCGGCCAAAGTGGCGAAAACAACAACAGAAAAAGTTAACTTGTGCACGTGCATCATATGGTTTCCATTGAGCATGATTTCATGTCCCAGAGGTGACTGCATAGCCACTTTTATTAAAGCAAGGTTGAAAAACGTTGGAAGGGTTTGTACACTGTCGGCCGACAACGGCCAATAGCGTTCACGCGGTCAGTCAGTGTTTTTGTGTTTGTGGTCGCAGGCCTTCTTAAAGAAAGGAGACATGGAGGCAAAAATGTTGAGCGCTCTTCTCACAGGCGTTAACAGAGCCTTTCCGTACGCCCAAGGTATTTGTAAGAACGGTAGATGGCTAAAAACTGAAGTCAGTACCTCTTTCTAATCGAGTTTGAAGGCCGTACTGTAAATTATCTACGGCGTTTTTCCACGTTAATTTGTGGTGCGAGCGCGAAGAACGAGGGTCGCGTACTGAAGTGGAAAAGAAAAAAAAACAAGGTGCCGTAACTTACAGTGTGGACCGAGAAAACGAGGTTGGTAAGATATTAAATCTCTTGGTAATCGAATCGAGCTGGGAATCAAATCACGAACTCGAGCTGTCGATACTGTAGAATACAGACCGCTAAATGAACCAATCATAGGGCGCGTAGTATCTGAAAATCATATATTTAGCGTGGTACCTCCGTTAGATCTGAAGCTGGTATCAATGGATGTTTTGTTTGTTTGTTTGTTTTGTAGAAGAGGACGAACAATATAACCAACAAATCGACACGCTCTTTCGGACAGTGCACATAGGAACTTTTAACACGAGTGTGCAGGTTTGTAATTCACAGTCCATACGATTTTTTTTCTTGATTTCATTTAATCTTTTTTTTTTCGTGGTGTTCTGTGCCACTTCCCACTGCAGAGAAACGTGATCAGTCACAGGTAGTCAGTGTTACTGGACTTCGTAGAAGTTGTTTGCAATTAATGTCGTATTTCAATAGTCTGTAAAAGTAATGTCGCTCTTTGCCTCTCCAACGGCAACTCCTTTCTCTTTAGGCTCTTATGCTACTCTTTCAAGTTATGGAATCAAGGTAATTTATCATTTCTCGCTTATACGAAGGATTGCAGTTTCGTCGCCTAACCTTTTATACATAAAGAACTAAATTAAGGTAACGTTTCCCACGCACATCCGGGAGCCCTGCCAAACCAAATCATTACTATGACAATAGCGACGAGATTGGAGAACGAATATGACTGTGACTACAGGCCCATTAGATTCTTGGGCGCACATTTGTTCAGGTACGCGTGTACAGAATAGAAAGCTGGCCCTCCAATGAAGCTCCCTATTGACGACTGATCCAGAAAAAAAAATAGCATAACAGAAATACCGCATAATGGACAGATGGGATCACTTCAAACAACACACAAAATTGCTATCCTGAAAAAACACACGAGAGGCGGGTGCGATGGGGGAAATAGCAGGTGGCAATCAACCGTGATCAAACCATGTGACGTGAGAGCCTCCCGTACACTAGACCCCATACTCCCAGTCGTGTGTGAGAAGAGCATTTTTAAATTAAAATCCGCTTCATCTGTTCGTTAACCAGCTCAAAAAACATAATTACAAACAAAGTTTTTTTTGTTTTTGTTTGTTTTTTGTCCTATCGAGGAATGGATTGAAAAACTGACTTGCCAACAATTTTACGTACTCCCAGAAAGCAAACCCTTTTCGTTTGATTTTTCAGACAGTCCGTGTCAGATCGTTTTTATCAAGCACTTTATGCCAAACTAATTGATCCAACTTTAAAAGCCTCTTCAAAACAGGTTAGTAGTATCCCTTCAGTGCTGTCGATTGCTTACCCTCGTTCATACACCGCTAAGAACGTCGCAACTATTGAAACCATTCAGTAACAAGCCGCCGCATTGGTGTTTAAAATACATCGTACATCTACCAGTGTTTCCGACCAACTTCATCTTCTGGCGTGGTCGTCGCTTCAAGGTTTTAGATTTATTATAATCGAGTCTGCCTTCCTTCCTTATCCTAGTAGCATGGTGATGAATACAGTATGTAAAATAAGGACTTTCCTAACGTTAAGTTTCCTAGCACTTTTTTTTTCCCTAGAATGTTTACTGATTAAAGCGTGTTGCTATTTTGTTTCACCTGCTTCTAGGCCGCATTCCTTAATGTTCTGTACAAGTCTTTAAAGGCTGATCCTTCGCTGCGTCGCGTCAAGGTAAAGTTTTTAATAATTTTGTCATGCCATCGAGTAATGGGCACAGCGTTAGTTTCAAGTGTTTGTTTGTTTGTTTGTTTGTTTGTTTGATTTCCAGGCATTTGTCAAGCGTGTTTTACAAATCTGCAGCTTTCAACAACCGGCTTTTATCTGTGGAACACTGTTTCTGATTTCGGAGGTAATTTACTGCATCAAGATATCCTATTTATTTCGAAGTTTCTGGTGAGACCCAAAGCAATACCTTTCATTTCTCTTTCAAGGAACATGCCATATACCACATAGAAAGGGAAGTTGTTGTTGTTGTTGTTATTATTATTTTATTTTATTTTTATCTGTGGTTGCTCTTTGCTTTATTTCAGTTGATAAAACTAAAGCCGGGCATTAAGCTTTTGACACAACAACCAGAGGTGAGTGTGATTCCTTTTCTTCTTTCCTGTAATCGAGACAAGCCTTAATACTCTTTCTAGTTTCCAAGGGAGTAATGGAGAATAGCTGTTTTTGATTGACGCTCTGGCGTCGGTTGTTCAAAAGGTGGATAACGCTATCCACCGGATAAATCGCCATCCAGCGGATAAGTACCAGCAAAACCCATCGACGTATCCAGTGCATGGATAGTGATTTATCCAGTGGATAGCGCTATTCACCCTTCAAACATCTGGGCCCTGAAGGAAATGCATTCCTCACCCAACCACAAATCGAATTAGTTCACGAATTGGTTTCACTGGCCAATCAGAGCGCAAAGCAAGTAAAAGCAGCCTTTTAAAATCATGAAGAATTCCGAATTGTGGAGGCCTTAACTTACTATCAATAGCCGTCCCTACGCGAAAACAAAACAAAATCTTCCATTTTCTTATCTTTTCTGGGATGGTATACAAATCGTATTCTTTCCTTAGAAAACGACTCTCCTAGAAGCTTCACATGGCACTTCTTTTCGAGAAAGCTCAGCTTTACCTAACGTTTAAGGGACTCCGCAAACGAGGAAACATAGTCGCGGGAATATTGCAGCGGAACCTTCATTTCCCGTCATGTTTCTGCGTTGGCACGAATACGCAACATTTGTTGCGGAAGCAAATTTGCTTCCCCATAGGCAGCAGTGTTTCTGAATTTTTCCGGGAACATTTGCTTCCTCGGCAAACGTTTTCCCGTTTTTTCCATATGCAAGTAATTAGATGGACGCCGATTTTGATAAGCGTCACGAAGCGTCCCCTTGCTCTTCTTCTCAACTTCAACATCACTTGTGTCCAGAAATACAGGCAATAAACGTCACAAAGTGTCCCCCAAATTGTGCTTGTCGCTCACACCCACTCACTTGGTCGGCCTAAGCCGACCAATCACTTGTTGTTGCCAAATTATCCGGTCCTCCATCAGTCTGGTCAGCTCCGTTGCGTCGTCACTCCCGTGTCCCGCTTCAGGGTGTCTACGAAGGTGGCCCTTGGTCGACCTCGTCCTCGGCGCCCGTGCTTCGGCTCCCATACCAACAGTCGGTGAGTGCTGAGCTCGGGGTGTCTCAAGCAGTGACCAGCAAGCTTGAGTCGTCTGGAGGCTATCTGCATGTCGCTGACTTTCGGAAGGTCGCTGTAGAGCTGTTCATTTGTCATGTGAGTTGACCAGTGGACGTTTAGGGCTTTTCAACTAAACATAAACAGTTGCATTTACCCTTACCAAGAAATAACCCTAACGCAAACCCTAACCTTATTGCTAGAAAAAGGCACTAGACGCTTGGACTTACTGAACGGGACACTTGATTTGGGACAATTGAGCGTTCATCTAATTACGTGCATTTCTGGACGTAAGTGATTTAAAGCACAATGAAAATGATTATTAGCAGCCGGTATTTAATTATTCATGAACTCCGCGCAGGCGCAAACAAATCGGAACCACAACACTTCCACATGCAAAAAGGAAAAGGTCCCGTTCTTCAATAGTGTCATTTACAGCTTGGGTTGCCTGTTGCATTGTTAAGCGTATTTAGATTCTCGTGTGTTAAAGTTCTTTCGTTTTATGCTATACACAACCCTTGTGTCAATTCTTTGGCTGAAGTTGGTGCGGAATTTCCGGTTTTTTTTTCAAGTGCAGTTCCGATAATCTGCTACAAAACTTTGTTTCTAAATTAATGAACCAAATCGTTCTTGTTTGCCTGATTAAGAGCTCTGACTTCCTCCTTTACGCTTCCTCGTTGGCTGTTGGTCTGCCATTCAGAAGGGTCATCGATCGGTTGACGCCATTTATCCTCTACACCTGCGAGTCGTACGGCTTATCGATCGGTCTGTAAAGCTTTTTGCTGTATATATTTTGGCTTCAATCATTAAAAGAGACGTGTGGCAGTTTCCACTGTTGTCTTTTGGTTGCTGATTCGCGTTGCGGTATTCCCATTTATCAGTATTTTCATGACACCGAAGCATTTATCAGTTTTTTCGTTATTTTATTTTTTTTCTGGTTTAAGTGAAAACTTCGGCGGCCATGAAGACTAAATGTCTATAATTATATTTATGAACATGATTATAAATTCTACTTAAGTTAATACTTTCTCAGACTTTAAGCCGGTTTACGATCGTTTGTTATCCCCTCTCATTGCACTTTCGATACTGCTGACCCATAGCAAGCATAGCAAGGAGCTATCTGTAGTCATGGCACACAAGTGAATATTGTACTTATTTATTTTTTGTGGATCTTAGTGTGATGATGATGAGGAACATTTTGTGGACGTGACATCTGATGAGGAAAATGATGCTGATAGGAATAATAACACGAGCAGTACAGATAAAAAGCAGGGAGACCATTTTGACCCAAAGGAGAGGCCACAGAGACGATCTATACCGAATGGGACACAGACAAACTATTCGTACAAACCCCACCAGAGAAATCCCCTGTATAGCGGCGCTGAACACTCCTGCTTGTGGGAACTCAGCAGACTGTCGGGACATTATCATCCCTCTGTATCTCTTTTCGCTTCTACTCTATTAAAGGTAAGCTTTGGGATATCCTACTTCGAGCATAGTTAAACACCACTTAAAACGTTTGCGTTGAACTCAGAGTGCGTAACAGTCGTTTCCATTTCCTTTTTGGCCAGGCTAGCGGGAGGCACGCCGGCATGGGGGCGGAAAGCTCCTAATTCATTTTTATTCTTTTCACCTCATGCCCGCGTGCGTCTCCAGTTTGCCCAAAGAAAATGGAAGCAAGCCTGCTTCATCCAGTTCTCCTCTCGTTTATTGTTTACGGTCAATTCTCACCACCCTTCAATTTCCGAAACCCGCTTCTCGGTCAATTTGAGTTCGTGTTATGTGCATGGGGAACATGTTGAAGTCCACGCTTTCCGTGAGGAATCTAATTGGCCCTTAGGGGTCGTTTTTCAGTGGGGGTGCAAATGTTTTAGTAACATGATATATTTGACAATTATTCTACTCGGGCTTGCAGGATATGAAGCGATAGATAACCAACGAGGCGTGCAGCACCGAGTTGGTTATAATCATTTCATATCCAGCAAGCCCGAGTAGAATAATTGTTTTGTTAAAAAAATAATTTTCTTAAAAACTCAGAGCTGCAAAAATGTTATGAGCTCGCTTTATTGCTGACGCGTTCCTTGACCATATTACGTACAACAGGTATATGAACTTATTTTAATAAAATAATCCAGTGTCCGGCGAGCCAATGAAAGTGCTGGAAATCTGATATCCGTAGTTCAGTTTTTTAATAAAATAATATATCTCGTACTCGCTGCCCGGGGGACGGGGGGGGGGGGGGC
>BLFK01000940.1:295815-310815 GCA_014634185.1 Astreopora myriophthalma | reverse complement strand
TCCAGCGCAAGACTATTTTTCGCTGGTTGCGCAGAGGTATACGCCTTATTTCAAAATGGCTGCTATTTTAATATTCTTTTGTTTTTATTCAAATTAGCCCTTTGAGCCTCGTTCAAGGTAGAATATTCTTTTGAATTTTGGGCTTAAAGACGAGGCAACAAGGGCTAACTTGAATAAAAACAAAAGAGTATTAAATTGGCGGCCATTTTGGAATAAGGCGTATTGAGATGCGAGGATTGCGTGAGGTCGCAATAAACGCTTCTCTGCTTCAAAGGCTAGCCAGGGGGAATATCTAACTGATAAATACCACTGCATTTTTTGTTAATCATTGTGGAAAGCTTAGGGCGAAAACTTTTCACTTCCTTCTACCGTGGGGACGGAATGCCACTGAGTTTTCAGAGAAATGTTAGCGGACATATAGACGTTCAGTATCAGTGTTTTACTTATTCGTATTTCCATTTTTGCAGTGAATACCAAAGCATTCCTTGGGAGGAAAGAGGAAGACGTCAGAGAAGACGAAGTCTTTTTCCATAGGTATGGTTTCAGGTTACACGAAAGAGTTTTCGGAGAATTTCCGTGGGATTGTTTTCACAGATGTTGTTCATCCAGCAAGGACCTCAATGCAAGAAGGACCTTCTTATAGATGCTTGGAATTGGCCATTTGCATGATGACGTCATTCTACGACAAAGACCAGAATGCTTTGTAAAAATGCTTTCTTATGCAGATTGTTTTACTCTTCAGGGAATAACGAGACAATTGGTAAAATTTGCCTGACAATAGAAGTTACTCAATGCATTCTGGTCCTGGAAGTAAAATGACGCCATCATGCAAATGGCCTATTTTCGCGCTTTGTTTGCTACAGTGAAATAATAATTTATTCAAGACTTGCGGTTCAATTTAGTACAATCTAAAAAATATGTCAAAAATTTTAAAACTTAGCGCTTTGTTTTGCTGTTTTTGTAAATGCCATGTGCAAGGCAAAAGTGTGTTTCCACCTGATAAGCTTGGGTAGTGTAGGAAGCGGGTTTTCCTGCGCATAAGTTTTATCGAGAGGCGTGGAGATGGAAGAGAAGGGTTGTAGGGTGTTGTTCTTATATTCTCTATCCTCCCCCTGTTCTCAAAGTTTTGGTTCTGATGCTAGCTTATGCGCCCACGTTCAAATGTTGACAAGCTCAATGGGAAAAACAGCCCTGCATTGTGTTAATGTGCGGGTACACAACGTTGCTCGAAATAAAGTTGAAAACAATCCAGGTTGTCACACATTTAACTGCACACTAAAAAAAATTGATTTTGTCTTCATAATCTTTGAAACAAAGAACTTCCATTCTGTATTGCTTATTAAGCACACACACACAAAACAAACCAAAACAAAAAAGGAAATCATGTTGTAACATTCCTACTTCCTATATTTATGCGTTGTGTTAGAGGGAACCGAATCAGGTGATGGTGGCCGACAACTTATCCTGCGAATATAATCGCTTCTCATCGCTCCGGCCGGTTCGAAGGCTGTGTAAGAAATGATTGACAGTTTATAGTCACGTGATTTGGACCACATGCTTTCGCAAGCTAGCTAGATTTTCGTTTTCATAAATTTTGTATGATTCTCGTTTAGTTATGGTGGAATTTGAATCGAACGAGTAAACAATTTAAAATTGGTGGTGGACGAACTCGAAATATTTGACAGGCTGTAAGCGGCCAGAACGAGGAAGGACAGCTGTATTAGCAGGCTACGGATAACATGACTTTGAAGCGTTGTCGCAGAAGTGTGGGTCGAATTCAAAGTGCGCCTACCGTTGGGTCACATTCAAAATGGCGTCTTTAATCTTGATCGCCACGAGACACGAAACTATGTGTGTCATTGTTTCTCTGTTTTCAGCCATCTGCTTAGCTGAACCTGTTACTTTACTTGTATTCAAAACACACGAAAAGGTAGCTGCAACAACTGAATTCATTATCGATTATTATTAACTTTGCTCAATCCAGCGGACATTGACGTTAGAAACCGTCACGCATCAGGTGCTGTTTATGATCATCTATTTATTTCCCATTTTTGGCTTGGCTGTCCGTTATTTTTTTTCTCGGGCAACCAGCCTCTTAATTTTACCATAAATTGGTTACCCGGTAAACTTTCTAGTCGTCTCGGACGACCAGACAACCCGGCGGACGACCGCCAATTAAGAGCACTCACTAATATATAATGCTGCAATTCCGATTGTTTTTAAAGGATTCATTTATTTCTTGATTTCTTTCTTTCTTTTTTTTTTGTACTATTTGACAGGTATTTCAAACGGAAAGCAGAAACAGAGAAGCAACGGAAGAGTAAAACGAGCGAATCTGACGATGAAAATGAAACAGATTATGGTAGGCTTTAATGTGGTGGTTAATAAGCTCAGCTGTCAAATGCATAGAATCAAAATGCACCCATTTATTAGTGGTGCTTTTTTCTTTTCTCGTTTGTCTATTATTTTTGTGACCACTAATATTTGAGGTCGAGGGACAAAGTGCGTGGAGTCTCTTTGAATGAGTTGTATTTATCAAGTGGTTTATACTCATACTAAGCTCGCGGGAAGGGCTCGAGGGGTGCTTGCCAAGCTTCTTAAGTGCATCGTAACTCGATATACGGAGGACTAAAAGTATGAACCAATTGTTTTATAGCATTGACAGCGCATTTTCAGAAAAACAAGTGACAGGTTTAGTCTACTTACCTCATCAGTATGCTAAAGAAGATTATGTTGCTCGTTCGTTCGTCCCGAATTTGATTGCGCGGATTTGCTTGCTGTGTTATAACAATGAATCTACAAGCTTGCGTTTCGCAATGAAAGTTTTTCCCGAGGGGTGAGGGCAAATAGGTACTCCATACGGAGAAGAGTTTGAAAAGAGTTTGCGTCTCCTTTGCATCTAATACAGCTTAGGGTTCGTACGGGTCCTTGAAAACCTGGAAAGTCATGGAGGAGGCCAATTTCGCTATATCAAAATTCACTCTTAGACAAACGGCAACATCTCGAGGCTCCGGGGGAAAAACTCATACTTACTTTATTGTCCAGACCCTCGAATTCATGTTTGTTCTTTGAAGTTGAATTTTAAGATATCAAGATTGGTCTATTTAAGAATTTCATCTTTTCAGAGCTGGAAAGTCATGGAATTCAATTGTTGGTCTTGGAAAGTCATAGGAAATTATAGTTATGTATGGTTGATAAATAATGACAGTTATGCCAGAATTGAATACCCTAAAACAAGGATACTTTTGAAAATTTTCAAGAGTGACAGCTGCACTTTAGGTCATGCACAGCTATTTAGAAAAGATTTGAAACACAAAGGATGCTTGACCAAATGGGATCAAGGTTCGCAAATCCTAGGTTATTCTGTGATCAGGCGAACGAGTCTCGACCAATTAGAATTAAGCGGTTTTTTACACGTCTAGGGAGTGTAAGGTGCAAAGGTCCTCTCACTCTGAACCAACCTTGGGTGGAAAAACTCTGATTTATGTGAAAATTAAGTGAAGTTTGTGAAGTACAGCCTGTGACTCTTGGCATTCGCAACATATGCACCGTTAAAACATTGGAAGTTCTATGATTATAGGTGATGGTTCTTCAAAAGCTGAATTACGGTTCTCTGTGAACTACTGGTGGTCAATAGTTAGTCGGTTTCCTAAGTGTAGATATTTCTCTTCTTATCTCATTCGTCTCCTTGCCTTGAAAGATAACATCCAAGAGCGTTCCAGCATGGAGTTTGATTTCGCCAGGTTAGTCTGAGTCACTAGATTATGCCACCCTCTCGTCTTTGCGTACCGTAGCAGTCGCTAACTACAGTGCCAACGGAGATATGACCTGCTAAGAACGTTTATGGGACCGCACCAGAAGGGATAGTGAAAGCACGGACAGTTCAGTTGGGGAATGGGTGGGAAAGGTAGAGGAAAGGGGAGGGTGGAGAGAGGAATGGGAGTGGTAAGGGGGCTGTCAAGTGACCCCATGAACATTCCTGTGGGTGAACCCACGTGCGTTGTCAGTAAATTCATTCGCTCGTTTGTTCGTTCGTTAATGCATTCCTTCATCTATCTAGTGAATTAAAGAGCTCTAAAAGCCGTAAAAAGAAACCTGATGAGAGTGATGATGAAGACGAAGGTGGTGGCGAAGACGAGAGCGAGGAACAAAGCGACAATGAAGATGAAGGAAAGGAGCAAGTTTCATCTGAGGACGGTACGTATAGTGAAAGTCCTGGCTTGTCGGTTTGCAAATGCAAGCCAACTCCTGCTCACTTAAAATCTGCTTTCCTACAACAGCCTGTTGTAGGAAAGCAGACCGCCGCTAAGCTTAATGAGGCAAGTCTGAATTAATACAAAGTAAATTCAAACGCAGGCAACCTTTCAGTCATGAAAGGGAACTGAAAGTTGTTTATACCCTCACGCACTGAGTGTACGTTAGTCTTGACCGGCATGAAACATCGCGTGTGAACATAGCTATTGGTGAAGGGAAGCAGCATGGCCTAGTGATTAGAGCCTCGGGCTTGTAAACCAGATGTCCCGGCTTCAAGTCCTGCTCTGACCCCCAGCTGGAGTTGTTGTAGGTAGTCCCTGTCACAACGTCTCAGCTGCGCTTAGAATTAGCCAACTGGCCCCAGTTGTTCGAAGGGTGGATAGCGCTATCCACTGGATAAGTCAATTGGATTTGCTAGTGCTTATTCGGTGGATAGCGTTATCCACCTTTCGAACAACTGGCGCCTGGTCTGCCTCCAGCCAGTTGGGATGCTTAACTCTCTTGTGTTCATTTGCATCATTTGTTTCATTGGCCCTCATTCTCGTCCCCAGAGGACGCGATTCTTTCGGTCAGCACCAAGAACAACGACCTCTGGCTGGTTCCGAAATACGCGCAGTCGCCGTGGGGGTCTATTTTAGTAACCTTTGACAGCTACTAATCGTTTTAAATTTCTGAGATTGCGCAGACGGGCCGGAAGTCCGTGATTCGCGGACAAAAAGTCGAGTTATTTATTGTCATTGTTATTGTCATTGTCATTGTCATTGTCATTGTCATTGTCATTGTCATTGTCATTGTCATTGTCATTGTTATTGTTATTGTTATTGTTAGCTAATGCACGAACTGGCCTGTCGACGAGGCTTACGCAAAGCCACAATCTTTATCATCTTGTACCTCATCATCATGTAGTGTTGGCGTACACCAGAACAAAGCGTTTCTTTTGCTTTCGTTTTTTCGCTTGTGTGTTTGCTTCGGTGTGCGGATGGGTTCCATTTACAATTTTCCGTTTCTTTTCTTCTTGATAGAGTTCGATTATGAAGCGATGGATTTGTCTTCTGCCGAAGAAGAAGAAGAGATGGGTTTGTCTTAAGTCTTGTACTAGCGTTTTGCATTTTACTTATCATGGAAGCAAAGGATTATTTATCGGTTTTCAGTTCAGCGCCGAAAAACCGAAACCAAAGTAATTACGGAGGCGATCACATTGTGGCGTTGATACACCCCTCAGCCAATCATAAATCAAAGAAATTGACGACTTGGTTTTACTAGCCAATCAGAACGCAAAGCTAGTAAAGGCAGCCTTCCCCCCGAGCGCGGGAAAATCAAATTGCGATTGGTTTTAGTTTTGCATCTGATTGGTTGAAAAGTTCGCTCAACTTTTGCGATCCAATCATGGAGCGAACCAAAACTAAAGCAATGGCGTCATTACTTTCGACACTCATTTAAAAACCGACCAATCACAACTGACCAAGGCAAACAAATGAACCAATTAAAACCCAGAGTGAATACGCCGTATTCAAAAATGGCGCCCAATTTATTATTCTTTTGTGTTCATGAAAATTACACCTCCAAGCCTCATTTCAGTGCAAAAATTCTTTTCAATTCAGCACGCGCTAACGAAGTTTGGTAGGCTAAGTTCATAAAGACAAAACAATAATTTATTTCCACCATTGATGAATACGGTGTATACATGTAGCAGGCGCTAGGCGTGGGAAAATGGACAGGAGCAACGCGTATTTGCATTTGCTTTTAATTGGTTGAGAAAGTGGTGCGAGATATCTACTTCAGCCAATCATTGATCGTCTTTTTGCAGTCTGAAGATTACTTTCGAACTTTCGCCTCCCAATTGAAAACCGCCGTATCAGGAAATTTCATCGATTGATTTTGCTTCCAGGTGAACAAAGCAGTAAGAAACGAAAATTTACTGAGAAAGACTACGAAAAGGTAAATTTGTATGCAGTAGGAGGGGGAATCGTAGCGTGGCAACCAAGAGGCAACGTACAGTTCACTTATTGCTTGATTTTTACTTCGTTTCTTTTGTTTTCCTTGAATTTTGATTGAAATTTCTTTCACAATTTTTCTTTTTGCTTTTACCGTAGGCTCTTCTTGAAAACTTGAGCTCGGATGAATTTTCCGAAGAAGACACCCTTAACTCAAAAAAGAAAACTAAGAAAGGAAAAATGGAGGGGTATGTCTTAAAATTGAGGGATAAGATTTAGGTGCAGACGGCAGGCCCTCTTTAAAGACTTGAGAGGCCATAAGCCCCGTTTGTAGGTTAGCATTAAATAACATAGGGTGAAGTAGATTCAGTGACCAGTGGTCGGGGTTAAGGGAGGGTTTAGTGGGTATTGTCATTATTGCGGGCGCCGAAATCTACCTCACCCTTGCATTATCTAATGCTGACCCCGTATGTAGAGCGTGCCCTTTTCTGGTGGATACAAAGCCATTGGCAGCTGAGACTGCGTTGATGCCTGGCCTGCCCTCCGTGGAGCAAGGTTTCCCTGTATATTAATCCTGAAAACCTCATCAAAACAGATACCGTAATACGGGTACGGAGAATTCAGTAACAGAATGCATTTTCGTGGCTTGCGGTTTATCAATGTATAACGGCACGTGAATGGTATTTTCAACTTGTTAATTTGGGTTTTTTCTCGTATTTTCAGAACCAAAGTTTCGTCGATATTTGCATCAGCAGAAGAGGTGTGTGCCTTTATTTCGGGTTCAACAAAATTATCTTCTCTCACTCCTAGCGCTAAACCAGGAGCTAATAAATTTGAATTCAGCCGGAGAAGGTGGTGAAATGTTTAAAGTGGTTCCGCGCATCGGGAAACACATCACAGCGCGAGCCACAAACGACACATCCAGTTCTTGAAAAATTTCTGCTACTCTGTCCTTAAATCTGTACTTGCTGTCCTTAAGGCGTGAACCGCCATGGACAGAATATGTACTGAGCAGAATTGTTTTGTTTATGGTAATGAAAATATGAAAGGATCATACATGTATAATCGGCGGATATGGGACATTTGAACGACAGAATGATCTGCGCCGCAATGGAGTGAACTTGGCAACTTAGCGCAGTTTGTCTTAATGTGTATCCTGAGTTGTCAAGGATATACTTTTACGTATCATATACAATTTCAAGCCAAATTGGTTGACCAATGTATACGTAATTTGTCTCCGAACAAAGAACGAGTGTATGTCACCCAACAAGCTGTACGAGAAATATCGCGCAACTATTAGAAGTTGCGAGGACACCTGAAAGCATTCCAGAATGAGCGGGAATTAAATATATGCACTGTTTACTTTTTTGCTTGAAATTTATTACGTTTGGGATATTTCAGATCGAGTGACTGTTTTTACCAGTCATCCTGGTACGAAAGCTGAAACTGTGAAAAAAGAAACTAACAAAAACAAAAAAAAACAGCGCTAGTTTTAGGGCTTTTATGATTTCAAGCCTGTATGACCTTTTTCGCTGAAAACTGTGCTAATATGTATATAAATTCGTTTTCCGGGCGAGTCCTTAAACTGCTGTTTCACCTACAAACGCTGCTTTTTCCTTTTTTTAAATAATCCAAATCATTGTTCTTAAATTCCCCAGTTTGCTCATCTTTTGGAGAATTCCAAAGCGTCTCGCGGCGGCAAATATGAGGTCATGAGGGCAGGCGCTAGTGACAAGCAGCTTAAATGGGAGGAAAAAAAGGCGGGAAAAAACTGGAAAGAGGAGCGCGGCCGAAGGATGGATAGAGATAGAAGAAAAGGCCCACAAGGAAGGTTTAATGTTAATACAAAAGGCAAATTCAACTCGAAGAGAAGAGACAAGAAAAGACAAAGATAGTCCAGAACTGTTTCGAGAGAATTTTGGCGTAGTCCAGTTTGGTTCTGAGCAGGAGATCGTTTGGGTACCAACTGGGGAGAACCTGATCTCGCTAGGGAAGTGTGGGGGAGGATAGATGGGAAAACTTATTTCAAAACCTTACCCATTTACTCTTGATCGAAAATTTACCCATTTAATCTTGCTGGGATATATCGGAGGGAGTACCTGCATACACAAGTGCATAGTTTGTCACCTCAGCTTACTTATACGGGGTTATTCAGCCGTTATATTATAATTTACCGTAGCCTCGATTTTATCCTTCAAAAGCTTGGATGCTGGGTTGCTAGTTTAGTCTTCTTAGCTGGATGTTTTGGGAGGAAAAGGGTTTGGGGGTGACAGTTAGAAAATCGATTTGTCACTCGTAGCCGGGTTTTCGGTCCTTCTTTTTATAGATGAAGGCAATGGTTGTGTTAATGCTTACATCAACCAAAAAGTTACGCGTAAAATCCTCCAAGCGTCTTATTCTTTAGCAACTTTGGAAGAAGCTGCCTAGAGCCCTATCCCTCATATAAATGCCCATCTTTTTCGCTGCCTAGTTGACAGCTGCAATAACAAATCAGGGACGCTATATCATAACAAATTCTTGTAATAAAAGTAGTTCTGAATGTTGCAATAATAACAATGTTGCAAACAAATCTATGTGACGGAGATAAGCATGCACGACTGTTTCGATATGACTTCTTTGGCCCCATATCGGGGAGCTTACGAAAAGACGACGCCAATGGCAACGAGAACGCCACAAAACAATAAGTGCAGTGAGCAAAAACAATGGCTCTGTACGCTCTGCACGTGCGTTTTACATTTTGGTACATTTCCTTGCTGTTATCTCCTAAACAACGACGTAAAATGACCCAATTTTGTATTTTTAAATGATGTTCTCGTAGCCGTTGTCGTCGTTTCTTAAAATCCCTATTGCCTGGTTCATGAACACTTTTTTCCAGGCGTCGCGCGTCAACCCTTGTCGGTGAGGTTACCGAGATGAAGGGTCACGTGACCCAAAACAGCTCACCGCGAAAGCGACAATGACCTGCACAAAGCCCCATAAGGCTACAGAACATCTGAGACGTGCGTGGTGGGTGTCGCTGTGTGCCCTGGTGAACGCGTTTTCCCTGATGTCTGAAAACAGTTACTTTTATATACTGAAACACTCAGGCGTACTTGAGACGTTCATACCCTGAATCTCTTAACTTTTGGGTTATAAATTTCTCATTTTGTTATTTTTCTTCCCAACTATAATCTTAACAACAACTGGCATAACGTATTTGGGACTTACTCTGAGTATTCTGGGAAACGAATGCTCTAAAAATCTGTTGTATCTGTTTCCTGGTAACGACTGATGAGTAAATGGCCAATGTTAAGGCAAATAAGATATGTACCATTTTCGAGGTAATCTGATTTTGGAATATGTCCCCCAAAACCGCGCCCTTAAATTTATTCATACTGAATCAGTCGCAATGAAAGGACCATTGAATTACACGGTACTGGCGCATTGCTGCTCGTCTCGTTTTGATTGCCAAAGTGTTGCGCTTATCTCAGTAGCAAGTAGAAGAAACTTTGAAAACAATTTTGCAAATGTAAAAGGATGTGAGAGAGAAGCATGGGTCATGGTGAGAAATGACCTCTTAACCCCGTAATGCTTTATATCAAGTCTTCTGGAACATCTGGTATCTAGAGAAGAGGAGAAAGGAATTCCCGGTTATTAGCAATGTCACTCAATTTGAATGGAAAAAGGCGGGGCCTCATCCCCAGGTCTTTGTCTTCTTGAAACATGGTGACCTCTATTATCCCATACCTTTCCGGGGGGAGGGGGACAGGACAAGACGGTGCGCTCTATCACCTTTATTTATTTATTTTTTTTTTTCTGTCAGTGGTAACATGCAATTTTTTTCCTGGTAATGAGTTCAGCGATTCACATCCCAAATCGAAACGCATGTCGCGTTGCTTACACGAAGCCCACGTTTCGGAACGATGAGAAAGTTGACACGAGGCCATTTTGTCCCCAGCAACGGATTACTGAGCTGGGAGGAAAACTGAGAATGGCTCCAAAACTAAAGCGCGCTAAAGAAGCACTTTGAACACCAAGCAACACAAAGGTGCAAATGTAATCTGCACCATCATTGGCCACTTGAGCGTAGCTGCTTATGAAATGAAATATTACCAAATAAAACTAACAGTGTTACCGTGACTGTTATGTCCACCAGATCATTCATGAGTTTTTGCACTTTTTGTATCTCATGCACGTTGTACTCCAAAGAGGCGAGAAGCGTGAAGTAATCGTGGATCAATGACCGTTCCCTTCATGTCCAAGAAAAAGTAAATGTTACTGCTGGTTTTCGTTTTTTATCTTAAAGCAAGAGGTTACAGGTACGCTATAGTCTGGCCTTTACTTTAGCCAATTTCCGGTTCAAAGATCACTAACTGATGGTGTTTCAATTCCGGGTCGCGTAGAAGTGACTTTTTCTTGGTTTTGTTTGTTTGTTTGTTTGTTTGTTTGTTTATTTATTTTTTCCAAGTGGAGTGCTGATAAGATTCAGTGTGCCACCATGCTACGGTTGAGCGTTTAGACCTACCATCCCCGCCGAAAAGGTGACACCAAACCATCTTAGAACACCCCTCCCCCTTGTCAATATTAATCGCGCGAAAAGTTTCGGGATTCCTGGAAAAACGCCATACTCTTTGCAGCATTGAATAGGGGGAAGGGATGAACTGATATGCAGCGTCAAGTGTTCCGAAAATTTAAGACTGAGATTCTGGCTTATGCCTGAAAGCGTGACTGGAGCTCAAGTGTACAGCTTCGTACGCTAACTTGTTGACGACTGTCTTACCTCTCAGAGAACTTGTTTTCAGGATAGTAATCCTCCACTCTCTTTACAATCCTGATTTCTTCGTCCTCTTCATCTTCGTCGTCTATCAAAGATAAAAATAAAGTGCTTAATGTTGCTTTCAATTAAAAATGCAATTCAGTTCAAACTTTATCCCGTCATTTCAACACATTAAAAGTAAGCAGTCAACAGCTTGTTTCCTCTTGTTTTTTTGTTTGTTTGTTTGTTTGTCAGGAGTCCACGACGAAGAGCTTACCTCTCTCACACAAGTCCTATGAGTGAACCTTTGCGTGTTAGGAAGCTTTACGCAAACACATATGTAAACGACGGTCGTCTTCCGAGACTTCTAGACTTTTCGTATTTCGCCCAAATTTTCGAGCAACTCGTCTGAGCAGTACAATTGTGGCAGCGTCAAAGCAGGTTAAAAGGGAAAACGCTTTACTTCCATTAGGCGACAGTCGCTCGAAAACCACGCCTAAGCGTCAGTTCCTATTTTTAGAACGCCGCGGTTTCCGGGATTCGCGCGCACTGTTTAATTGCTCAATCAGTATATAGTCATTGTCAAACGTTACACGTCAGTGATTCTAAAAATATAAAGATAAGCGCAAATGTTGACTCAAGAATACAGGCTCCTAGTCATTGTCTCCAGTGCTTGCTTGCTTGTCTTGCTTTGTATGTTTAACTGTCGTGGCACAGGCATGTTTTGCAGGCATGTTTACTGAACGAGGCCGGGACAAGCTTTTTTTGTTCGTAGAATCGTACCCTCGAACTCATCAAAGTCATCTGAAAACGAATATATGGTTCCAGCGTCATGATTGCTCAGTGGCACCTGTGTAAGATAGAGGGAATGTACTAACCTGTCAATTAGTTGAAGAAATAGGTGTACTGTCAATGAAACGACCAAGACGAGTGACACGTGAAACTTCTTCCCCAGAATATACGTAAGAATGTCAAACGGGTACGTTGTCTTTCAAATTAACTACCTTAACGCAGTTCACAGCTGACTGTCTCTTCGTTCTCCCGATTGGCCAATCAATCACATTCGTTTTGTTACGGTTGGACTGGAACGAGCGTTCAATGGAGGCTCAAGCGGGAAAATAATTTGCATCTGAAAACATCTGATTAGACTCCCTTACAGCAGTCTCCATTACATGCTCGCTCTAGAAGGATAGTCCAACCGTAAGAATACCAATATTGTTCGTTGACGTATTGCTCGACTGAGTGACTTTACTAGTGACTTCACTACATCGTGGTCTTTTACATGATTATCTAAAGTCTCAACAATAGCATGTCTATCGTTTTGACATTAAACACCATTTGATAGAGAATTGTAATTAATGTGTTAGTATTCTGTATTAAGTTGAGTGACTTCTTACAAAATACGGCAACAATTCATTGTTAATTTGCAAACCGCCCGTATTTCCCCGCTGTCTCCGAGCTTTTTGTATCGGGTTACAGAGTGGCTACCGTGTGACTCACATTGGACGTGCCCTCATGAATTAGTAATGAATTTCAAGTTGTAAGATGTACTATGACCAGTCTCGGCCCTAAATACATGGTCAGTGCACGCAACACTCCTACCCAAGCAGGCTTCAGTAGGGTATGGTTCACTGAAGGAGGTGTATCCTATAGTTTTCATTATCACTGGTGCTAGAAGATCGTCTAACAGAGTCCTAACAGTGCAATGCAATAAAACACTAACATCGTCAAAAACACTCTTGAACTGCAGACCACTGTGCTTCTTGTGAGGCACCTCCACTGCTGTGATAGTCCTCTGAAAGTTATCCACAAGAACGGCCACAAACAGACTGGGAAATACAGAAACAATCCACAGCTTAGCCCAACAATGATTAAATTTTCTTTACAATATCATTTGCTTACGGCGACGTCAAAAAGTGAATGGAAGACGAGCGGCTAACCTTATTCAACCCACGACATTCTCTCTCTCTCTCTCTCTCTCTCTCTCTCTGTTTTTTCCCTAACTTTGGCAGCCACAGAACCCTAAAACACAGGCGCCAAGATACTGACATTTAATGCCCAGGTCAGGGGCTTATATGGCGCAGGTCAAACGGGGAAGTTCAGATTTACACATAAAATCTAATTAATTAACACCATAGTTAAAAACTGTAATTAGATTTGCACGAATTCACAATGATTGGAAATAATCTCTGAGTTCTTGTTTATAAATGAGATAGTGAGTTACATAACGAAAGAGGGATGTCATTCCAGATTAGAGGACCTAAGGGGAGGAGAAAGGCTGACCCTAGAGGAGGAGAAAGTGTATTTGTGGGAATTGAGATGTAAGTTGTCTCTTTGCCTAGTGAGGTATTGATTGCAATCAGAGTTCAGCATGAAAAGAGATAATAGACAGGAATGGGCAGGAACTTCTGAACATGAAGAAAAATGAAGCGAGAGACTTGATGTTTATAAATGTTAAATATGTTCAGTATCTTCAACGTGCGAGAGAGCGGATTCACACCAGTGGTCTGTGCACGCGATGGAGAACTTGTTATTATTTTTATAGCTCTCTTCTCGGGAAAAATATGTGAAAGCCCAACTAATAAAACATTAAAGAAGAATTGTATCGCGTGTAGAGAGTTTTAGTAAGAAAAAAACTGTCGTGATTTGATATTGATCCCAATCGACTTAGCAATTTTGGATGAAAGGACTCTTATATCAAGTTGCCATAATAGGTTCTCGTTGATGATACCCAAGAATCGAATTTCGTGTGCTACACTCTTGCAATTTTGTTATCATCAATGTTTATATCAGAAATCATCGAAAATCGCCTAGTGTGCCCGGTGCTGCGATTGCGATTCCGCCGAGCGCTGCGATCGGCCTATAAAACGTGTTTGAGATGAAATAAGATGTTTTTGAAAAGTGCAATAGTACTCCAATATCTAAGCGTTTCTTGGTTTTATCAAGGGGTTAGGCACACATGAGGCATTTTACAGTTGCATGCTTAGTGACCTGGCCTTTGAATGACAGCGAGGCTGGAGGGGATTTGTTTTAAATTTTCTTGTACAAACTGCACGTTTTTCGAATGCTAATTAGTCTAAATCTACAAAAAAAAAAAAATGATACCAAAACAGGGGGTCAGACCCTCAACCTCGCTTGGATTTATAGGCCACGTAACAGCTGAGTACACAACAGTTACTGTAAAATTGGCTAGTCTCAAGCTTACTTCATGAAGATGAAGTTTTCTAAAACAATGTAGACGATGAGATACAAGATGATGTAACTGTGTCCTGTACAAAAACAATCAAGCAAACATTTGCTTAGTAGAGGTGACTGACTTCAGTTTCAGACATTCATTCGACTGAGCTAGAGGGTAAATTGAACTGGGCCCAGTTGTTCGATGAACGCACACACGCACTCACTCGCACTCACCCACTCACCCCTCGCTGGCTCACTCACCCACTCATACGCCCACCAACCCACTCATCCACTCACCCACTCACCCACTCACTCACTCACTTCCTCCCTCACTCACTCTCACTCGCTGGCTGGATGGTTTGTTCTTTCATTCCGGCATTTATTATTTATTTATTTATTTATTTATTTATTTATGTCTTCATTTAATTATTTATTTATTCATTTGTTTATTTATCAAAAATAAGATCTAACCTGGACTTACGGCCACAACATCACTGTACATATAGAACCAGTCATCCAAGGTGATAAGCTGAAAAAGCGTGAAGAAGGCCTTGCCCAGGGTACCAAACCTGTTCGGAGCCACTTTATAGAACAGCCCACGACCTATCACCGCGAACATATCTACACAACGCTAGGTCAAAGAACGATGACGTTGAGCTGCTGTATAAAGTAACAAGCTAAATCCTGCAGTCTAATCAAACAGTGCAAATAAAGTGGGCAGTAACCTTTTTTTTCTCAGACTCACATAACATTGGCTTGCGAACTCTCAGGTACGTTAAAGAAGCCTCACACTGTTCGCAAAGAGTAGAAGAAGCAGTTCCCGGTGAGATTGTCTAATCGGTGGGTGGGTGGGTGGGTGGGTGGATCGTGCGTCGTGGGTCGTCGGTCGTGCGTCGTGGG
>BLFK01000940.1:283081-294562 GCA_014634185.1 Astreopora myriophthalma | reverse complement strand
CTCTTATCAAATTCTCTTTTAGGTAACGCATTTGAAGAAATCACATGTAAACGCGGTGTCTAAAAGCGGGCTTAAAGGCCTGGTTGATCTGGGAAACATTGTTGCAGAGACAATAGGGCCGTTTATACGAGAAAAATAGGGCCGCGGCTTACATAAGACACGAACTGCCCGTGTAAATGGTACATTTTTTGTTACCACTTAGGTAAGTCGCGGCCTGTATACACCGGCGGGGCTGGGGAGGGAGGGGAGCGGGGCTGGGGAGGGAGGAGGGGGCTGTATTTCAAGCCAAAAATAAAAAATTGAATACTGAAAGTAGCATTTCCGAGATTAAAGATTTCAAATTTCTCTGGGGGAGGATTACCCCAGACCCCCCTACAAGTTGGCGCCTTTGGCGCTTGCTTGTAAGCGCCCCAATTTAAAACACGTTCCGCCGTCCCTGGTTTTGAGCTCATGTTACAAAAGCCGTGGCTTTGTCTAACGCGAAATCGCTGGTATAAATAGGCATCCCGGCTTATGCAGGCCGGGAACAGGAATAATGTACCATTTATACGGGCAGTTTTCGTCTTATGTATGCCGCCGCTTATGTACCGCGCGGATTATTTTCCTAGTATCAGAAACGGTCTAAAGTTTTCTGTACGCTTGTGTACTTGTAAAGCGCGGACTATTTTTCGCGAACTACTGGCATTATTGTTTCCTCGGGATTGGGGCTTTGGTTCCTAAACCGGGAAACGCACCTTTTTGCGTCCGGGAAGCCGGCAAGATTTGTGCCTGGGAAAAAATTGTGTCAGCAACAATGTTTCCAACTTAAGCCAGGCCCAGTATTTACATTTTTCAGTTGGTGACGTTAAATTTTGTAATGCAAATAACTTGACAAAGATACTTAATGGAGAGAAGATATGAATTGAGTCGGATCTTTCTAGTCTTTCTTAAGGCGAGTAAAGCACAACTGTGCAGATCAAGCTTTGTCGCAACTAAATCGTGTGAAAAGAACAGTACGGTACTTATTTCGTGTAAGCACACCTTGATACTTACTCCTGGAAAACATCGGTGTCATGATTTTCGAGATCTTTTATGGAGGTTATGATCGATAACTTATCGATTTTGCTTCAGAGCTGGAAAACAGTTTTCCCATTTAGAGTCGGTTATTTGTTCAGTCGCTATCCTGAATAAAATGGCCGAATAGGGAACACAAAGACAGAGGGGGATATGCTGAGGAGCCGGTGTTTTTCATTGTTTTGATATATATTGCTTCAGCCATACCCATGATATTCCACCCGGTCTTGAAGAAGTATGAACGGAGAGCATAGAGTTTCAACACAATCTCCATAAAGTATATAGCGAGGAATACATTGTCCAGAGCTGAGAGATACCAGCCTGTGTAATGAAAGTACACAGGACATAAAGTTAGCAACGCGTTCTTTGCGTGTAGGACATACTGTAAAAAGCTCCTGGCGGCGCTTCTGAATTTGGTTTTTCCTCCTTCTGCGCTCTTCGGTATAGAAAAGAAGAAAAGTAGGAAAAAGTCTGAGGTAGTGCTGAATTCAAATTATATTATATAATAACCCAAGTTATTCTCGCACTTTGATTGGTTCTTGCCTATGATCTATTAGAGGACAGATGCACGATTGACGTCATCATTACAAAGTTTTTCGCTTTTACGCGTACGAAGTTTAATTCTTTATTATATAAAACAAATAGATTCCATGTTGCCGTGCGTCTAATAGATCACAGAAGACGTCAAAATGTGGTAAGAACATCAGTGACACACTCGGCTATCGAGTCGTGTGCCACTTTTTTGTTCTTACCACATTTTGACGTCATCTGTGATCTATAACTGGGCAGACGCACGACAACATGGAATTTAATTGTTAAATAGTACTCAGTAATTCGCCTCGGACACCTCTCAACTCTAGTAGCCGAGAGCGCGCTCGTGCGTAAGCAACACACGCCATACCTGAGCTGCTTGCGTCAGCTTATGAATAAAAAAAATGATGATCTTGTCGTCTTGAAAGTTTTGAATTTTCGTAACTTCAGCTTATATTTTCGTTTCAGCAGGTGAATTTTTCAATTTTTTTTCAGTAATAACTGTAACTGATTTGCTGTATGTTTCCTGCGCTTTATAAAAAGAATCTGTATATAGGAAAAATTGTATAGCCTTATACTAAAGAATTTCACCGTCCCGTTTTATTAAGGCAAGCGAAGTCCATTTTGATGGTTCAGTAGTCTACGTCATTGCGTTGATGGTGACAAGTTTCGCGGTGAAAAATATCTCAAAATAAATCTACATGTATGATGTTCTCCTTGCTTCTGGGGTAAATTTCAGGGTGGTAGCCTGGTAGGGCAATCCTTATTCAGTTATTACACCAACGCAGAGACTGTGAATTTTATCTAAAAATCATTTCAAGCCAACTTAAGAGTGTATAAAAAACAAAAAACAAAAAAACAAAACAAAACAAAAAAAAAAACATATCTTAATTAGCTAAAGCACATTGGTAAAGCACACGGACCCCACAAGCGAACCATTTGTTTTTCTTTTTTCTTTCTCTCTTTTCGTTTTGTTATTTTTAGTTTTAGTTTTACTTTTGTTGTTTTTAATCCGGCGTGTATTAACGCAGTACGAAAACTCCGTTCAAAGTTTAATTGCTTCCTCTTGATTAGCACACACTTTACGACGAAAATCCAGGCATGTTAGTATATATGTAGGGCCACAATTAAAAGCAGCTAACGGTATTTCGATCAACACTCACCAGCCCTCACGGAGAATCCCTCATCTGTTTGAATCACCAGAATTACAGTGTTCAGAAGAATCACAAACAAAATGCTGACACTAAAAATTTTAGACTCGGTCAACTCATAGATGAACATTCGAAACTCGCCTGCATTTTCGAGAGTCTTAAGAATATGCTGATGATGATGACTTCTCGTCATAATGGCTTCGATATTCTTAACTTACAGTCTGTAAAGAGTTGTAGCACTAGCCGAAAACTTGTGGAGGCGCCATTTTGAGTCATGGGTACGAAAGGCTTTATGGGTCAGTACAAACTCATCCCGAGGGCGCGAAAGTGGGACGCATTAGATGCGGTCTGAGGGGTCCGTTTCTCGAAAGTCCAGAAAAGTTTACGGCACCGAAAAGCAATTCCATACCAGGTACGTGTAACAGAAGAGAGCGCTTTTGCAAATCATTGGTCACTCCTTTTCCAGAAACGTACAAATTGAATGCTCTTTTCCACCGCTTCCATCGCTGGCTTAAACCATGCAAAAACCATGTGGATCGCCCTTGGGGTTAAAGGCTTCTAAAGAGTAACGGGAGCGCTTCCATCGCTTGTTCCACCGCTTGAAGCGTCAGCTCCGCTCGTTTCGCTACCGCCTACGGGCATCTCAAATAAACTGTCGTCGAAACTGAAAGAAGACTCCGACGAACTAGAAAGATCCTCGTCGCCAAATGTAGAACCCCGATATCAAATCCGCCAGCGAACTTTAAAACGTTTTATTACATCTCACACACGGTTACATTACACACACTACTTGAATAAATTGCCCTAGCTTTTATACTTTAACAACGATACAATACTCCCGTAGGGCCACGCTACACCTAATAACCATTGACAACAATAACGACATTCCAACGATAACTCGCGCTACGACACTACACGCCCGAAAAGTTTCGGGCCTTTCGAGAGACGGGCCACGAACCTTTCTTTCCGAAACAGACACTACTTGTGACGTGGGCCCCTCGGGAACCAAACTGATTAAGATTATCGGTTTCTATTTGCGAAGTTTTCGTTTGCCAAAAGTCATTAAACCAATTTCTTCCAACCGAGATAAGTTTTGCGAAAAATTTAAGGCCCATGAAAAGAAAATCTTTCCAGCCTGCAGATTTCGGGACAACTGGAGAAGTTCGCCGCCCTGTAGAACAAAAATCAGTGACTTCACAGGAATGGAAATTTATTTATTTGTTTACATATTTTGCTGCAAACAAATTAAAAAAAAAATGAAGGAAAAAAAATGTCTCTCCAATGTTCTGAGGAGATGGGCGCAGCACCAAACTTGTACTCCACTCTGTTCCCGGACAAAGGTCATTTAATCATGCAAGACACAAGAAAGGTATAAAGCACAATGCAAAAGCATTCTATACATAACCTTCTCCATGCATTCGATGCTCCAACTGTGGCCGGCAATTGCATCAAATGACTTTCCACACTCCTTTCTCCTTCCACTGCAACATGTGGCGTCTATTGTCGCAAACTGGTGAATGGTTCTTACCATCTTTCTTTCGTCGGCAAATTAGCTTAAATTATGTTATTGCTAGAGGCCTCACCAGAGGTTCGACTCAACAACCTTTTGTATATGTTGTGCTCTTAACAAAAATGACATTTGCAGCGCAGTGACCACAAAAATCTACCGATCTTTCGCTACGTACAGTAAGGACACTCAGAATTACATACGTAGTTAATCTGGGAAATGTATTTGCCATGTGTGTCAGATTATTCTTTGTTTAAGAGACAGAATTATGACTGGAAGACACTTTTTGTCCCCTGCCATGAAAAGGTTAAAGCATGCAAGAAATCATTCTTTGAAATGGTGGTATTGTAAAGATATGCCAAACACTATTCAAATTTTGAAATCTGCTGTGACAATGTAAATTAAAGATGGGAAAAGGCTTTATCATAGCTATTCAAAGGAATGCAACAGAAACTTTCAGTATTCAAAAGGTGTGACAATCTTTGTCAGACATACCAAGACCATGCCCAATCTTTTGTTTTATCCTTCACACAACAGATCTATATCTTTGTAGGTCGGAATGTTTCTGTTGGGTAGTTGGTTTGCAAAAAGTCAAACCTGTAACGTTGTTTGTGCCTGGTCAAGACCCTTGTTAAGCTAACAAAAACATACAAGAAAGACATTCAATTTCTCGGGCTTCATAAAAACTATGCCTTCCACTAACTAGAGTTCAATTAGCAGGTACTTTACTGGAAGGAATTGACCAGAAAGCCCATAATTTTCAGCAAATGATTTGAACCAGTTCATGAAGATCTCTTGGCAACAGCACATATAAGCTGCATTTTTGTCATTGCTGGTATTTACTGATCAAGCATTCTTTTCACTGTTCCCACGGGCGAGGTCCTCTCTTGTTTTCCCAGTGATCAATATCAAGTTTCTTTGCTATATCCTACAACAACAAAATAATTTTGTTTGTATGACAAGGACATATAGAAGGCGTAGAACAAGAAATACAACTTACTCACAATGTAACAGAAGGTACAATTCCCCCTAGAATGTACCAGTAGGCATAAAAAGCTACAGGTCATCTAACTAGGAGGCAGGAATAGACTGAATAGAAGGAATAGAATGAATGTGGTAGAATAAAACACAAGTGCGGTACTGGTAGTCTGAAGGACAAGTCCAGCTCCTGAGTTTCACATCAAGTACATCTAATTTCATGTAGGTGGCCAGACTCAAACTGGGTCATGAGTGAAGTCCTCAGTCAAGAAAATTATTGTTGCAAACACACCAGACCTCCATACAACCAAGGAAAATGACCCAGACTTTGTCACTTAAATTTGATTTACTTCTTTGATTGCAGTTAGTCACTGAGACGTGGTTGACTGAAATTACAATTGCATAAAGCAAAATTACTATCATGCACAAAAGAAGTCCAACACAAGAGAGTAATGAACCATATAGATTGCAATACTTGGTATACAAACTTGAATATCACTACCCTGGTCCTGGAGTTTTTCTTTGTTTTTTAGCCATGGACAAATTTTAGCCACGAAGAGGTGACAACAAGCTAAGAAGCAGTGAGAGAAGAAACACATCTGGTTTGGGTTGCTGTGAATCTCACTCCCATGATGGCAACTGTTATATGCTTCAAAATTATCATTAAAAAAAAAAACAACAACCAATGACATTGTACTCTCATCTGCTTGTCAACATTCTTGTCAGCCATAAATTTTTAAATGTGTAGACGTTAGAATATATACCAGTCAGAAGTGACAGTCAGACACTGCACTGTAAACACTGCATGGAAGTGAGATTTGCAGGGACTGAAACCAGAGGGTTTTCTCTCATCGGCGCGTGGTTTGAAAACACACCCTTCCCAGATAAAATTCGCCTGACAAGAAGAAAGAAAAACGTCTCGGACCAGGGTAGAAAATTACAATAATGAACTACTGATAAATAATAAGTAAGGAAAGAATATAACTTAACCATTATGTTAAGCAATTTGTACTCCTTTCTCCGTGATGCAATTGTTAGTACTCATCTAATTCTATACTGCCTTTATATCTTAACACTTGAAGATGTAAAAGGTTTTCTCAAGGATCGTGAAATGAAACTTGATTATATCCAGCTGTGCCCACTGGATTGTAGCCATAATTAACATTTCACATGGGATTCATTTAACAAAGCAACAACACCAACTGACAGTGTCATAAAAAAAACAAAAACAATAAAGCAAACAAACAAACAAACAAACAAAAAATAAAACTTGATAGTGGTACATGTACCAGTGTTAAAACAAGTTGTTCTGGTATTGTTAATAGTCAACCAACAAGTTGTGAAAAGTGTTCATAAAAATAAGCAAAAGCTAGAATATTCACCTCATATGCTTCCTCCAAGGTTTCTTGTTTGGCCTTATGAGGCAATGCCTGCAGTGCTTCTTCTTTGTTTAACTGAATTAATATGAAGCAAATGTATAAAAAGCTAAAACAGAGAGAAGGTGCTCAGAATTCACACACTGTTTGGAAATATCATTTAATTTGCAACATAAATCATATTATAGGGGAAACAATTATTTTAAGTGTAAGTTAAACAAAACAAAAGTCAGACCACAGGCCATTGTTTTACAAATACTGTAGCCTGTTTCAGGCTCTCAGTTAAGCTCAGTTAGTCAGAACGAGCAAAAAGAGAAAGTGAAAAGTGAATGGAGGGAAAAAAAATGAGTGAGAACTGAGAGCCTGGAACAGGCTACCAATACTGAAAAACAGCGTATTATTTTGACCTATAAGGTTAGCATTAGGAAAGGTTTAGGGTTATTTCCATATTAGTAAAACAATGACCTGTGACCTGTTTTAGACCTGCCATAGAAAATTCTGTTATATATAAGCTTTTAGATATCAGTCCATAATTAGAGTGGTTTGCAATTGACTGTCGTATAACCCAAACAAAAGTAATCACAGAGCTTAGTGAATCAGGTTCTGAAGGAAATACAACTCTTAGCCAACAACAAAACAAATTCACTACTTGGTTAAATACGAGTCAATCACAATGCAAAGTGAGTGAAGGCAGTTGGTGCCAAGCGAGGGAGAATGGGACTGACTAAATCGCAATTGGTCTCAGTTTGTATCTCACTAGCTGAAAAGTTCCTGCAAGTTTTTCATCCAATCATAGAGTACAGCAAACTACTTTTTTTTAGAGCAACTACCACTTTTTGTCTCGCTTTTGTATGTTTTATCTCTTTATGCAAAACAAATAGATTACGTGTTTCAAATTGCTATAGCCTCATGTGCCACTTTTTTGTTCTTACCACATTTTGACATGATCTGTGATCTACATTGTATTACTGAACAGACGCATGGCAACATGTACATGGAGTCTATTTGTTAATCCAGGCCGTAGGGAAGGGGGGTTCCACGGGTGTGCCCGCACCCCCACACTGGCTGTGGAGGTCCACATTTTTGTTGCCAACGATTTTAAAAAAAGTGAATTGATAAAAAATAAATAAATAAATAAATGTGTAGTATAGTTCCGTTCCGATTCCCTGTTCTGTTTCACGGAAAGATCATGATGATCAGCGCTGCTGATCAACATGGTTTGCTGCCGCAAACCCAGTGAATGTTACGGATTTCCAGTTTATTTCTATTTTTGTTCTTTTTGAATAGTGACATTTTCTCTAAAACTGTAAAAAACATACGTAAAGTAGTCTGCGCGCCAACAAAGAATTCAGTTTGAAGTTCAAAAGTTTGAGTGATATCCACGTTTTTAAGTTCGATTTCGGCTGCCTGTTTTCATATCATACTGCCTTCAAAACGCACGAAATGCAATCTCAGACGACGTAAATTTCACAATTTCGTTGGGGAGCATGCCCCCGGACCCCTTAGAGGCTCGCGCGTCTCCTCGTCGGATCGCACACTCCCGCAAAAAAAAACAAAAAAACAAACAAAACAAAACAAAAATTAAAAAACCTGTCTTCGGGCCTGTAATCGGTGTTAAGTGCTAACGTACCGCGTGACTCTTCTCATCTCGGCGCTTGATCTTTATCTCAGTAAATTCTTTTAATGCAAAAGATCCTCCAACGATCAATGCCTACAAAAATGCAGCTTAATTAGCCACTGAGTGGACTCCATTCTATTCAGACATTTCAGTCTTTCTATTGAAACTGCGATTTCAATTGAGAAGTTTGCTAATAGCTTTGAATAAATTATTACAAAGAAACTCTTGTTTTTTTTAAAATATATTCTGGCCGTTTTTTGCAACGATGTGGGAAGAGTTACAAGTTAAGGACTTACGATCATTGGAACACCATACCGCAGAAACTGCGAACGAAAAACCCCCATCTTGGGCTAGGCGGCCTGGTGATCTAACTTTGTGACCGCCCCCGGTAAACAAATGGCGGCTGTTCTTCGAAGGTGTCTCAGCTTTACCAGCCTTGCAAGATCTTTATTTAGGGGAAAGAATGGTACTTTATTAAATATTTCAACGCTACAACGAGGTAAGAATGGATTTTTTGCGCTATTTTAAGGGTGCAATAAAATGTTGATTGACCCCGGCCCTTAGATGGCATTGAAGTTCTACAATACTTAATACATGTGAGCTTCTAGAGGGGTCATTCCCACCAAAGTCCTGTTTCATATTCTGTTATGCAGAACCTGTATATTTTATTGAATGAACAGAATGAAATTTAGAAAACCAGAACTGAAATTGAGGCAATTGAATGGAATTTACAACAGAACCTTTAGAAATTGAAGCAACAGAGCGGAAATTGGATTACAGAACGGACAGACCAGATCACGCTTTTGAGTGGATCATGGGTAATCAGGGCAACGTGATGGGAATTCAAAGGTTTTTATGAAAGTTCAAAACGATGAAAAGTAATTATGAAATGCAATTTTGGGACACTTTAAAAGTGTGGCTGAATAAAATTGAAGAGAATAGCTATAATGTTGAAATTATTTTGATAAACGAAGCAAAAAGATTTCTGTACAGCTCCCTTCATTAATTATGCATGCATATTCCTACTAATCCTGTTCCTAAAAGACTGAGCGTGAATAGAGTTTTGCGAGGAATTAATGACCGGGTGCACAGTAAATGACAACAAACAACCAAGTTGGGCTTAATTTATTGGGGCTGGGAATGTACTGGCAAGGCTCATACTGTATAATGCCCACCGACCGTGTAGACCACCAGATGAGGGGTTTCAACACATAATGCCATGCTGAGGGGGTGCCTCATGCCTGTATTGTAAGGCAAGCATCATTGCTGGAAATTACTCTAGTCAAAAACCTCACAGGATCTTTGAGGATTCTTAAAAATCTTTGTGGACCTACTAAAGATCCTCAGGGATAAGGAAGTTTGAAAAATCTTTGAAGGGATCTTGGAAGATCCTTCCAAGGGGAAGCTCCTTGCAAGATCCTTGTGAAAGCAAGTACAAGGATCTTACGCAAAGATCCTCAAAAGATCTTCAAGGATCCTGAGAGGGTCCTACAGCTGTATAAGGATCTTTAAAGACCTTAAGAGCAATTTCTAAAAGATCTTTAAGGATCTTGGCAAGATGCTTAAAGATCTTGAATTGAGTCAACTCGTCTGTATTAGCCCAGACAATTCAACCAATCCGAGTGGAATTGTCTAAACTAAAGTTGAATCGGCTACAGAAACAGACGATTCTATGCTGATCGTGTCGAATGAAGTCGAACAGGCTCACCGGAAGTTGCATTGGGAAAGAGGAGCCCACAAAAGTTGATGAATCAATTTGATTCTATCGAAACAAGTCAACCTGTGGACCTCCACAAAAATCGATTTGACTTACCGGAAGTGAAGTCGAGAACTACTGAGGAATAGCAATTCGAAGACCAACCATGACTATGACTCGTTCTAAAAGCGTGACTACATGTGTACAAACTGTCAGCTTTAAACAAACGTAACTTGAATCAAGTACATGTACACTCGTCTGTAAGAGCCCAGATGATTAGACTAAGTGGAGTTGAATCATCTACAAAAACAGATGATTTGCTGCTGACCATGTCCAACGAAGTCGACTGGGATCACCGGAAATTGTGTCAGGCAAGAGGGGTCCGTGAAAGCTGACGACTTGGGTCGATTCGATCCACTCAAGTCAAATCGTCAACATTTTGTAGTCTCCCAGGATGACCGCCCGACATTCTATTTATCTGAAGTCCCTTGCAAATCGACTTTCCCTTAGTCCAATTGGCTTCATTAAACTTATTGGCAAGATGAGCTTGGGGTTAGGAGCTTGAAAGAGTTACTGCCGGACGTGCATGTCCACGCACAATGATGGGGAAATTGTAAGCCTACCACAGTCCATCACCTGGCACCTGTCACACTGATGCAGCAGTTGGTGGAATGCTGACCATTCCATCCCTGCCAGAGGGAGAGGTGGGCGGGAGCAAAAAGACGAGCCAAAAACACTACCTGAAAGATCCGCAACGATCTGCAACGTTGAGCAAGTAAAAACGCCCCTGCAGAATGCAAAGGGGGTGCCCCCCCTCCCCCCCCAATAGCTTTAGTTAGCAACACTGCTGGCCAGCAATGCCTCGATTTTAACTTTGCCTAAATTTCATTTAGCCACATTAATGTTAAGACGACTTGGGTAGATTCAATCCAATTGAGTTGAATCGTCAACATTTTGTAGCCTCCCACCTCGCGCAACTTTCTATTTATTCTAAGTCCCTTGCAGATCGACTTTCATTTAGTCAGGTACACTACTGTCAGACAAATCAAGTCGATTCCAAAGAGTTGCCAACCCTTAAAGTCGATTCGACTCACTTTGGGTGTATTGGACAACCCTTGGTGTTGGTGCTGCAGGCAGCAACTCCCCACCCCTACTATATTAACTAGAAATAAAGTTGGTTACTGGCAGTAGGAGGTACCAATGGTTAAAAGTGAGAAAGCAAAATGGGAGGGAAGGAGGGATTTGCTGCAGGCCGAATGAACTTGCAGCTTTGAGAAAAGCCGGCTGAGAAAAGCATATAAGTAGCAAAAGAGATGGACAGGAGCCTAATATGGTGAGGTAAACATGTAGTACATAGGAGGCTGTGAGGCTGAGCAGTCATCCCCAGTCTCCAACCAGTATTTGCTTTCTGTCAGTTACTTATATTTTATTCTAAAATAACAATATGCATGGATAATGAAGTATGGAGCTTTGTGGAAATCTTGCCAACAAAGTTTCTACCATACATTCCTTTAATTAGGAAGGCACAAAATTACAGAGAATGTTTGGAAAAAAAACATCAATATTTTTTA
>BLFK01000940.1:273081-280581 GCA_014634185.1 Astreopora myriophthalma | reverse complement strand
AAATACGAACTGGCATTTATAGTAAATGAAAATCGATTTGTTGACGGCATGTGGAGAGATCATGTCTGATATTAGATGGTCCAGTATTCTGTTCCAAAATGGTTCAACAAAAACTGGAATGCTTCACTTAGCGTGGGAGGTGATTCAAGTGTCATGCTTAATTCAATTCCATGAACTGAGTTCAACACAACAATAGTGCAATGGTGGGCCTTATTTAAAGATACTGTAGACAATGCAATTTTTAACCTAGACACTAAAAGATACATGTAAGGGGCACTTTACCTGTAAGTGGCAACCATACATAACCATACATTCAAGTGTCTTTCAGTGAACAGGGATGCACTGTATTCATGTCTAGTTTGTTTGAATCACAGACAAGGCAGGCTTGAGGTGGGGAGGATTCAATGTGCCAATTGGCACAGAGGAGGAAGAACAGATGGACGATGCTGACAAGGGAAGAAAACAGATGAGGAAAATGGAGAGAGGGTGGAGTGGAAAAACATGGCCGGGAAGGACACTGGGACCACCTTTAACAGCCGATGGAGGTCTTGGCAGTTCAATTTTTGCTTCACAGTTTAAGGGCTATGCATGTTTTGTTTTAGTTTGTTTTGTTTTGTTTTTTGTTAATTTAGTTGTTTTAATTTTACTTTTTGTTTGTGTATTGCAAACTCTTAGCATATTGGTTCGTCAGAAAGAAAGGTCTTTTCATCTATATACTGTAGAGAAGTACCTATAATGACCAGCTCTCAGTTCTTTGGACATCTGCCATGGTGTGCAGTTGTGTTGTAGGTTAAAAATAATCAATTTAAAGTTAAAAAAAATATATTTCAATGTAGTTTTATTTGTAATTATTTTCTTTGTGTTTCTTGATAATGAATACCAGACAAACAAGGTTAGAATAGAATGTAAATTTGACCAGAATTTATTTTAACTCACTACACAAAGTCATTCACTTTATCCAAAAAGTTCGTCATCGGGAGGGTACGCAATGCAGTTACTGGACAGGTAATACATGTAAATGGAATCACTTTAAATCAAATCTAATGAAAATCCACCCCCAAAACACGATGGGATGTGTGGCAGCCTGGTACTTTACTTTGACTACTGATGATCCTCAAATTGTTGACAACTGATACAGAGACATTGAATGTTGTTGGGTACGTTTGTTTATTCTGGTAGAAGAGCTGCTTGTATTTTGGTAGTACTTAGGCCCCGTTCAGACTAGTTGCCTGTGCCCGGTTCTCGGGAACTGGCACTAGTCTGAACATAGTTTTTTCTTGGTGCCTGAGCAAACATTTGAGCACTGCACTGTGCCTGGGCACGCACACTACCTCAAAGGGTAGTACTCGGGCACCGTTCCCAGGAACAGGAACTTGTCTGAACAACGTCCTTTTTATTGTCTGGGCACGGTGCCGCGGAATGGGCGCATAGTCTGAACTGGGCCTTAGTGATTTTCTCTCAAGGTCATGGCATTCTACAGTCATGGCATCCAAGTGGGTGCAGTGGTATGCATCTGCATATTGTTGGAGCTTTCTTGGATATAAAACCCAAATGAGATGCCTATTTAGTGTGATTTCTCACTATAAAAGATCAAACTTTTCCACCAAATTAAGGAGCTGTTTCATGTAACACATCTTTCTTCAGTTTGAGTAGTGTGTAACCTTGCACGTAATTTTTGTAACCTAACAACCAAGTGTTCCAAGGTGGTACTTGGTTCTTGGCATTATTTACTGAGGCTTTTCAGAAATCTCTAGAGCTCATGTGGAGTTTCTTTGTAACTCTCCACAAAAAAGAAGGGTTGAGTTAAGTATATGAAGATTTTATTTCATAATCTTTCTGTTTGCTTACTGGAAACAAAATGTTTAATATGTTAAAGTGTTCATTGCATAATCCTGGAAGATTTCTGTATAATTATTTGGCTCACAATATGCCTCAAAATGTCTGCCTAAATAATTGCCTTTTTCCCTGCACCCAATCACATATGCCCTGCATGGTGTTTGATGACTCCATAGTGGTTATTTTCTCCTAGTGGCAGACCTTGGGAATGAACTGGGCCAACCAGGCCCTGACTACACGATCCTTTTCGCACGAGAAACTACCCCTTCATAGAGAAAACTGGTATATGAGGGGATAACTTCCTCTGCTGAGAGGTTGTCTGAAAAATGAGTAGTTGAGAAGCAAAGCGTTGAGGGCAGCTGTGAAATTTTTCATCCTCTTTATATAATGCACAAAATTTGACCTCAACATCACACAAGGACCAAATGCACTAGCTTAAGTCACTTCAGTGTAGGACGCTGTCACATAGAATATTGTTTCAGTTCTTTCTTTTTTTTTATTTCAGTGGTGCTGAAAAACTTCCATTCTGTTGTCATCGAGGTATGCAAAGCAGCAAGAAGCACGTATTCATTTCTTCTCTCTCTCTCTCTCTCTCTCTCTCTCTCTTTCTTTCTTTCCTTCTTTCTTTCTTTTTTTTTGTATGAGGCTATGCCAAGGATTGTTTTTGTTCCTGGTTTTTGTTTCTTTGTTTCTGATGCTGTAATTATACGCTTGGCAACACACTCATAATTACATGTATTGTTGTTGATAGTTGAGGCGAGTCAGTAACATGACACCTGGAGGAAGAAAGAAAAGTCTCCGTGCTATGGTTGTGGTGGGCAACAAGAATGGTGTGGCAGGTGAAAGTTACTTAGTAGGGAAGCCCAGAGATTGATTCTCTTGTGCAGCCCAGTTAACATATATCATTTTTCTGTCATAAAGTGTAAACAAGACTGAGGGGGAAAAAAAAAGTTTGCTGCACTTTCATTTTTTAATTTCCTTCATTGTAAAACCCTCTGCAGCTCCTGTAGAGCTGCAAAACGTACAACCTTTTGCATCTCCAGTGTTGTATGGCTTAAAAGGCCTTATGCAACAGTTGGTCACTCTGGAATTGTAATTGGTAAACTTGCAAATTCCAGAAATTATAGAAATGCCATAATTGTTTTAGTTACCGGTAACTGGGATGCATTTTGTGGGGGGCTGAATTTGGTATAAAGTTAAGATTATTACTTCTCAGACTCACTGGTAAGTATTAAGCCCAAGCCCAGTACATAAAGAGTGAGACGTTGTCCCTGCCACTCAAACATAAAATTCATATCCTCTTGCAACTGTGTAATATCCTCTATTTATTATATAGACGAACACATTAAGTAAAAGCTAAAACAGTTTATTCACTTAAAGGCAGGACATGACGTCATCGATATCCTCACTAGTGAGGGTATGGAAAGTATGCCGCTACGGTTCCGGATGTAGTTTCCTATGAATTTTACGAGTGGTGTAATTCCCAGCAAAACACTCACGTCTATATAATTTAAAAAGAATTCACTACCGTGAAGGAAGTTTGGATATATGTGATCTTAATTAGCATAATCTTTCGTGGGCAATTTTAAAGTCAAATTTCTCTTCAGATACTGATTAATTTGAAAAGCAATCTCAAACACTCAAAAGAGTGTTTCATCCTATATCCAAATACTTCGAATTCGGTTAAAGACTTGCCTCTCCAGTCCGTGTTTGGTTGTCTGATGAAACACTCGTTTCCGCCCGCGTTTGATGTATTACTCGACCATTTTGAAAACTCAACATGTACGTCGTTGTGTTTACGAACAAAAGGTCATGTCTTGGTACACCTGATCAGGCTTTCAGGATGTAGGGAAAGCAAAAGATAAATTAAAGTATATCAGTATAAAAATACTGTCACATGTTGTGGAATTAAGTATAGGGGGTATTGAAAAAAAAAAAAAATCAAGTTTATGTCCGAAAATGAATTACACCAAATGAATACAGGTTGAAAGGGGATGCAAAAACAATAATTTATTGGATTTCAGGTTTTGGTGTTGGTAAAGGACAGACTCCGTTGAGTGCTTTGAGACAGGTACAGCTGTCATTTTGTCTTGTTTTGTTTTGTTTTCCAATGATCAATCTATGTTATAAAATAATTAGGATAGTACGCACTTTCTCATTGGTCAATAGCTGTATTTAGATGAGAGAATGTAAACACAGTTGTGATATCACACGAATTTTGATTGGTTATGTGTTGTGAGATGCGCGTTTTGATTGGTTGGTAGGAAATATGAGTGTGTGTCAAGAAAATGTTTCAATCAGGAAGTTAAAAAACAGCATTTTCCTTCAGTTGTCTCGAATTCTCCCAATCCCCCTCGTGTTTAGATGAGGCTATGTAAACCCGGAAAAAGTCCTCTATTGCTTAATCGAAAATAGTCTCAATGTTTTACTGCATGTTCATAATGTGCGTTAAGATGGAGTTTACAGACCGTCAAGTACTTTTTACGGTCTGTATCATTAGGCCTACAGTACATACGAAATGAGCGGAGCGTAAACAGGATTTTACGGACCGTTACAGTGCGGGTGTATTGGACAACCCTCGCATCAGTTGATGTACTTGTTTTATTACTAGCCTTTGCGTAAGGAGCGGACAACTAATTTAACGTGAAAATGATGTTTCTGCGGGGGGGTGGGAGGGGGGATTAACATATAGGCCTATAAAGTTAACTTGTCTTCTTGGTCCCCCCTTTGAAAGTGATCTTGAAATTTAGTCATTAAGCAATAGAGGACGTTTTCCCTGTTTACATAGCCTCATCTCATAACTGTCGAGAATTCTCCCAACCCCTCGAGTGTTCGGATGAGACTATGTAAACACGGCAAAAAGGTCCTCTGTGGCTTTTATAAAGTAATTTTCTCAAAAATAATTCGACAAATGAAGGACAATGTTGTTGATTTACTTCTTGATTTAAATAGATGTTGTTATACGCGCTCTGGGCAATCGAATTTCCCACTAGCCAATCAACGCGCATCTAACAACACATGAACCAATAAAAATTCGCGGGATGTGACAAGCGTGTTTACATACTCTCATCTAAACACACCTATTGACGAATGAGAGCGTGCGTACTATCGTAATTATTTTATAAAAAAAGAAATACAAGCCTTCGGTCTCATGTACATGTAATGGTCACTGCTTAAATATGTGATTTTATGAATACACGGACTGTTACTACTGTAACCTTGTTGGCTTGTTTGTCTTTTAATCAGGCAAGGAATAAAGCTGTTAATTACCTCTACTTCGTTGAACGCTGTGACGGCCACACAAGTAAGTTTTAATACATTTAGCAGGGTTTCTCTCCATGCCAATTTGTAAATTTTGAAAACTGCAATCCACCAACAGACTTGTGATGTTTTGTAATGGTATCAAGGATCTAAATTCTTGTACTCGTTTACTACAGATATACAATGTTACTAGCAGTTACATATCGTTTAACTTTTTTTTTTTAGTTCTCCTGAATCCTATTTTTTTATTTATTTTATTTCAGTTTACCATGATTTGGAAACCAGATACAAAAAGACAAAAATCAACTTTTACAGAAAACCCCCAGGTACAGTGTAAATGGTATTACAGTACAGTACTGACTTGCATTATGCAAGGCAAGGCAGATCCTTTTAGCTAACCAAACGGGCTGGAGATTTTCCAGTTAACTCTCAGGCCTTAAGCAAGTGACCAGATTGCTGTTCATCCTTGGACAGATGGCTAGAGCGGTTTTCAGTTAATTCCCTTTGAAACTATTTTTGACCAATCAGGACAAACGCAGACATTGAAATCAGCCAATCATACTGCAAAGTAGAAATATAGAATCAATCTAACAATCAAGCACGGTGGTGATGATCGTGGCGGCCACGTGATATGGCGCCGTTTTGTTTTCAACTCCAGATTGGAGGTTGCCCTGCCCAGGTCATTTCGCAGATGTGTAGCCTGAGTAGCTGGTGTGCTCGTGGGAGTCCCTCCCCCTCCCCAACCCCAACGGCAACGAGAATGCTTCAAAACAAAAGGTTTTAATAAATACCAAAATCAATAACTGTGAACGACCTGCACGTGCGTTTTCCTTTTTTTTTTTTTTTTTTTGGTGCTATCTTCCGTTATACACACAGCAACGTCAGATAACCAAAATCCGGCTGTTTGGGGAGAACATGAATTTTTCTTTCCCTCGAGACCTGCATGCAGTTCATACCAGTTTCATTCTTGGAAAACTGACCTCAATTTCCACATTGAAAATAATCGCAAACTGATTACAATTAGGCAAGCGCCGTTCTCTTTACAGTTGCCGTCCTCGTTGCTAAGGCTCCCCAACGCCTGCTACGCCGGCAACATATGTGAACCGAAACATTGGATAAAATCGAATTGATTATGATAGATATCATTAAACTTCACTGGAATATAATTAACCTTGGTCTTACGCAGTGGAAGTTGTTTTCTGGATTGGTTTAATTATACACCCCGCTAGGTTATGGACTGCGCTGTCATCGAGCCATAAGAGAGATTGCTGTACTTCTTGGCATTACGGACATGCGCTGTAAGGTGGGCGGTCCTACCACTCCTTTGAGTCTGATTAGAGCTGCCTTCCAGGGACTCTTGAGTCAGGTAAGCAATCAGCTTTTTTAGTGCACAAAGGACGAGCTCAATTTCTGTGCCCTTTACACCCTGTTTTCCTTTTTAAGAACTCAAAAAAATCTAGAATATTTACCCTCTTTGTTCAGTGTTCCTGTCCCCACGTGGACGCAACCTTCTCAAAACTATGGTGTTCAGGTTGAATCACCGCCTTAAAAGATTTTCTCTGTGGTGACACTTCGAAACTCACAAAAACTGAAAAACTCACTGAACGGCGCAAAGGTTATTACAGTTTAGAACGGGCGTTTGTGTCGACGGCAGGAACCTAATAGAACTTTTAATGCCTTTTTTGACTTCTCCAATATTTAGGGTAGACATGTTATCGGGAACTTTGTCTGTGATGGGGTAACAGTTGTACGTCCTTATGTGGGGTGCTTGTCCTATTTTTCATATTCCCGTAGGAAACGCACCAGGAGCTGGCAGACCGTACGGGTCTTAATGTGGTGGAGTTCAGAGAGGAGTGCGGAATGAGGCCTGTTATTGTTGCTTCCCCGTCAGTTGAAACACAGAGGAAGGTCTATAAAAACAGAGAAAGAAAGGAATATGATTTGAATGAAGTATTTGATCCTTATCGGGGACTCCATCGACCGAAGAAAAGACAAGAGCTGTTTTGACAAGAAACGACACAACGCAGTGATAAAAGGCATGAACGAAGTCAAGACGGATAGTGCGAGCTTTAAACCGATAACTAACATTGAAAACATTTCGTACCTGCCAGTCACACACACGTATATATACCGCTAAATATGTAATAAATATTAAAGCAATCGTACTTCAGCCGTGCTCGTGTGTATGTTCACTGTAGTGGTGAAAGCATCATTGTATCTTTCCTCATTTTATAACCTCAGTTGGGAACAGAAATGAACACAGCTAAGTAGACAAGTGAAGTTGTGACTCAACCAAGAATTGAACTTTTGTGTCCAGGTTACTGGTTGAATTCCTCAGTAAACCAGTCGGCCACTGAACCCACGACATTGACAACACAGATACAAGGACCGGGAGCCAGGTTG
>BLFK01000940.1:258939-272146 GCA_014634185.1 Astreopora myriophthalma | reverse complement strand
GGGGTTTGGGTCCGGTCACTTAAGCACCAAAGTATGACAATTCGATTTACATTAAAAAATAGCTCTAACAATTTTCGCAGATATCGCAAGAGTAACAAATTCGGCAAGGAAAAAACAAGAACAAGCGACAAAGGCTAAGAGAGGCCCTCATAAAGCTGCAAATATTGAAAAATCGCAAAAGTAACAAGGATTTTGCCAGCAACGGCAAAAGCCCGCTAGTTCAAAATTCAGCAGACGACAAAGAAGGAACAAGTGACTAAGTCAGAGAGGGAAATCTGAAAGGCGCGAATTTCGCAAATGTCGAAAAAGCTAAGTAACAAGAAATTTTGCTAGCAACGGCTAAAGGCCCGTTAGCAAGAGTCGCAAACATCGCAATAATATTAAATCTGTCAGACGACAAAGGACGAGAAAGTGACGCAAATCGCAAACTTGTGGTGTCGAACGATTGTTTTAATTAGCTAGGGCGTTCAGTTGGATGAGAGACCATCCCGTTGTAAAATTTATTGTCTACTTACGGAAATTCTGTTTGAAAGTTACATCGAAGTGTTTTATATTAGTGTTGAGTGAAAGCAACGAAGAGGGTTCCCTTTAGCGCCGATCATTGTTGAGAAATGTACTTGATAAGGTATTGCTTAGCTGGCTTGTTTTGCTTTGCTTGATAATCATTAAGTGGTGTTGCTAATGATACCTTTAATTTGAGAAATTAAACGAGACTTACCTGTAAGTTGAAGTTTGATTGAGATTCTATGAGTCACCGGTCTGGAACAAGGGAGTCACGTGAGATATGCGTGCGCACCTTCGCGTTCAGACTTCAAAGAAATAACATACCGGTCACATAAAAAAAAAAGAGACACAGGGTAGAGCATGTAATAACCCGTTCCCTTAATACAACCATGTATCGTAATACGTGTTATGACAGGGTGGGCACGTGACTCCCTTGTTCCAGACCGGTGACTCATAGAATCTCAATCAAACTTCAACTTACAGGCAAGTCTCGTTTAATTTCTCAATTCTATTTCGTCACCGGTCTATGTCACAAGGAAATCACGTGAGACTTGAAAGCATGTGACCGTAAGAATAAGTCGACCATAAATATGACAACATGCAACAAACCAGAGTTTTAATTATCACACATTGTGCTAATAAACAATCGCTTTCCTTTTGTCAGAACTGGCCGGCCAGACTAGTCAGTTTGCAAAGAAAATGCAATAGTTTGAAGGAACGATTGCACAATAATCTCTCATATTCTTTTGGAGGAGTACATATCACGCTCGAAGTGTATTATTTTGAACGCGTTGCAGAGTTAGCCCTTCCAACTGCGCGGTCTGGCCAGTCAGTTCTGTCAAATGGAAAGCGCCCATGAACAATGATGCTTGTAACAGTAATATTCTCTAACAACTGTTATAATCAAGTAGCATTTCTAGTGAAGGTGTTTAGCAGGAAACAACTGACTATTTTTGCAAAGCATTGAGTAGTTGTTTTCCAAAGTTATCTGTTGGTTTGGAAATTGTTTTGTTGTAATATTTTGTGAAGGTGTTTTCAGATGACCACCCAGCACTAGCCATGATAGTGGTAATTGAGAGTTTCTGGGCTTTTACAGCTGAGGTTGATGCAGCTCTTGTGCTGTGGGCACTAAAGGTGGAAGTATCTATGCCAGCAAGCTTTAATTCCATCTTCAACCATCTACTAACAGTGTCCTTGGAGATTGGCCTGTGTGGTTTCTGATAACTAACAAGTAACTTATGATGAACATGCCTCATGTTCTTGGTCCTCTCCAGGTATTCAGAGAGATACCTCACTACACAGATTCGAGGATCTTCATCGAAGGACAGAAATTCTAACTTAGTACATTCTTTACCCGGTTTAGTAGTTTTTAATAAATCATTTACAATAAACATTACTTTGTTGTTTGAGGCTTCCATGTCCTTTGTAGTTAAAGCATGAATGGTCTGGCAGCGTTGGCCTGACAATATGGCCATCAACATAACTATTTTAAATGACAACAATTTTAAGGATAAAGTCTCTGCAAGGTGTAAAGTAAACGGTTGAAGAACTGTGTTCACATCCCACACTTCTTTGTATTTAGGTAGGGCTGGTCTTGTCGTAAATGTTCCCTTTTGAAAGCGGGAAAGAAGCGGTGATTACCAAAGGACTGGTTACCCTGTAATGCAATGACACTGGCCAATGCAGTCCTTGCAGTAGTTAACGCACTATGGCTGAGTCCCTTGTGATAAAGCTCGGCAAGAAAGTTTAGCCCACTTGCTACAGGTGGTGAAACTGGATTAATTTGCCATTTACGACAGTATTCCAACCATTTCTTAATGTAAGAGCTGTATTGGACTCTTGTGCTGGCACACCAGGTCTGTATGATGTCGGAAGCCGATGATGAAATTCCTTGACTCTGCAGATGTTGCCAGACAAGTGGCAGAGGAGTAGAGACATCTGACTGTGCAGTGGGTGCACCGCACTGGGATCCTGAGGAAGGTACAGTGTGTTCTTTCTTTTCGGTAATACTAGAGGTGCTTGTATTAGCATCCTTGTTGGTGGTGGCCACCATGTTTGAGTCGGCCAAAAGGGCACAACTGGCAAGCCTGTCGCTTGATCCTGCTGTATCTTCTGAAGGGTTCTCGTGATCACACTAAAAGGGGGAAAAGCATAAAAAACATATTGAGACCACTGTACAGTAAAGGCATCCACTGCTACAGCACCCGGGTCAGGCTTGTAGGACACATAAGGTGTAAGTCTATTGTTGAGTCTAGAGGCAAATAGGTCAATAGTTGGTGTTACTGACAGCTTACAGTTACCCTATTCTTATAACTCTGAATTAAGAGTCCACTCAATTTCTCTGCGATGTTGTCTAGATTCTCTGTCAGCAACTACGTTGGTTTTTCCTGGGATATGGGCTACAGTCAGCCATATTCCTCGATGAATACACGAAGCCCATATCTCCTTGTTGAGCTCAGAGCTCATTAAGCTGCCAAAAGTGACTAGCACCCATGTTGTTAAGAATTGTGACTGCTGTCATGATCATATTATCCACCATAAGTTTTACATGTTGATGCCTGACTTTTTCCTAAAAAACATTTTAATCCTAATTTGATAGCCAACATTTCAAGGTAATTAATGTGATTTTGGGCCTCAATGGAGCTTCATGACCCCCCACCCCCCCCGGTGGGGGTTCCCTGAAATTCACAGCCCCATCCGGTTGTAGAGGCATCAGTGTATAAGGAAGCATGGGGCTCCCCATGATAAATGACATAACATGATAAGTGAATATTATTTATCCACCAGTTTATATCATCAAGAACAGGGGGTGTTAGTTCCATGATGCCCTCAAAATCCCCACATTGGGATAGGGCATCGGTTTTTTCCATGTCCAATCTGCGGTAATACAGAGGACCATACATTACCCCAGGGAAGCTGGAGGTCATTAATCCCAACAACTGTGCTACCAATCGAATTGTTGGCCTCTCGATCTGAATAATATGGAGGAAGGCATTTTTTAGTTTGAGTTTTTTTTGTTGGGTGAGGTAAACTGTCATAGTCCTAGAGTCTAGGACAAACGCCAGAAAGGTAATAATTTGCGTGGGGATAAACACTGACTTTTCTGGGTGTATTATGAAACCCAGTGAATCAAATAATTTTATCGTATCTACAACATTGGCTAGGCAGTCCTGGTATCCATCGCCTTGCAGATACGAGTCGTCAATATAACCGGAAGAGATCGAGGTGCCCTTTCTTTCTTAGGTAACAGTAAACAGGCTTGAGCAGTTTAGTGAATTTTCTTGGACACAATGCCAACCCATTAGGGAAACACGTGAATTTGTACAGTATTCCCTGCCACTCAAACGCAAGATATTTCTGGTGAGTTTCAGCAATTGGAACTGAATAATACGTATCCTTGACGTCATTGGATGCCATATAACAGTTAGGTTTCATCATTCGAATCACCGTCCATAATGTGTCCATTTTAAAGTGTTCATACTTAACTGACCCATTAAGTTTTTTCAAATGTAGGATCATCCGATGTGTGCAATCAGGTTTTGGCCTTAGGAATATAGTAGATATAAACTGCCCTGGCTCATTTCTGGCAGGTACAATAACTTCCTTCTGAAGTAATTTGTTAATCTCAGATTGAATAATAGTGCTTTCCTCTGCACTAAATTTGTTTTGTGTTGGGACCCTGTCTTGATAAGGAGTTGAACAAATTCTATAGGCTGGCCTTTCACAGTGCTAAGGACCTCAGGGTCGGCGGTTAAGTCTAGCCATCGTGAGTAACATTTACTTATGCTGCCAGCCTTAAAGTACTGAATCTGACACGACAATAGTTGTTTAATGTGCTCAACATGAAACTCAAAATTACTAGCCTGTAGGCGGTTCCTAAATTGGTCAGCTCCTTAACGTTTGCATTTAATTCTTACCCCCCTCCTTCTTCTTGAAGAGGGGGGATTTGAAGCTTTTTGACTTGTCCCCACGATTTTTCCACTGGTTGTAGGAATGAAAGGACCATTTGTAATACTGGTCTGAGAATCTGTGTTGTCCCTTGTTGCTAGAACTACCTTTGTAGCCAGCCTTTTGCGATTTATTTACATTCGCTGACACTTGTGAAATTTTATTTGACGCTTTTATATTGGTAAGCTGTTGTTGAAGGTCATCTCCAAAGAGCAGCGAAGTAACTGGGACATTTGGAGAGCAAAGCACTGAATATTCTCTCTTGAGGCTAGGTCTTATCACCTCGCGTCTTTTCAGTGATAATTCATATTGCGAGTGGCCTAACAACGCCAGAGCATCCGTATGAAAACTAACCATTTCATCAAGGTCAATTTTCTTGGCAACTTTTCGCGGGCCGTGAGCAAATTGTCAGTACATTTTGCAATAATAGTGCCCACCTTAGAAACGATGTCCTGAGTGTTGGCTGCTCTGAGATCGATGCGTTTGGCCGTATGGCTCATGTTCGCCCATATTTCGGGGTTTACACGCGGAGCAACTAGGCTGCCAAGGTTCCCGGGTCGGGAATGTTTCTTTAATTTCTCTGAGAGTTTATCAGAAGTTAGTTTCTCCGACCATCTCTTATTGACGAGTTTGGCGAGCTTTTCCGAGACATCTTGGTCGATTTTCTCGTCAGCATTCAGATCGTTTGCGATCGTGTCGAGCAAATCATCTTGCGACTCCCGTGTCGGGCTACTTTTCTCTCCTTTCTTAAGCAGCGTGTCGCTGTCTGATTCAGAAACGTCATTATTCGAGTTGGTGTCTGAGTCAGACAATTCATCAACTCTTGGTCTTTTCGAGTGTCTCTGGCCATCGGCAAATCGAGCAAGGGTTTCTTGCATCGAGCTCAAAGACTGATATACTGACAACATGTCATTGAGCTTCAACAGTGTCGATTCCAACGAGTCGTTGGCTTTTGCTGAAGCGAGAGGAATTGTCTTCAGGACTGAGTTGTTCCCATCGTCATCTCGAAGGAGTGTGTCTTCGTCTTCTCTTTCCAATTCTGCCGTGAATCCAGCTTTGTCCGATGAGTGTTTTCCCGCCATTTTCAAAGATGGTATCGACTCGCAGTCACCCTGAATTCTGGATCCGGGATGAATCTGTCAGGTCCAAATTTAGTAGTAGTCTATAGCAGCTAACGGCTCCAGTACAGATAGTTTGTTTTAAGTAAGATTCCAGGAAAAATTTCGTGAAAAACAGTGAAAGTGGTCGACGTAGCTCCAAACGCATTGAAGGTTAACAAGCAACTAAACGCGAAGGTGCGCACGCATATCTCACGTGCTTTCCTTGTGTCATAGACCGGTTACGAATTAAGAAATAGAAAACATTTTCCGTGTTTCTATCGAGTTATAGAAACACGAGTGGAAGTTTGGGAGAACGAGAAATGCTGTGGGAACACGAGCCGCTGGCGAGTGTTTCCCCAGCTTTTTCGAGTTCTCCCAAACTTTCACGAGTGTTTCTATAACTCGATAGAAACACGAAGAAAATGTTTTCTATTTCTTTTAGAAAATAGCCCAAGGAAAATAACGAAAAGCGAAGAAAACTTTATTTATTTATTTATCATCAAAACGTAGATTCTCTACAGCACGCAATTTACACGTCAACACACACGGGAATGCCGTGACTCTTGTCAGTGACTACGTCAACTTCTGTGTTTCTATCGAGTTTTAGTATAAATCTATTAGCGTTCTATCACGAATGCCGTTCCCTGATTGGCTACGCTACTCGCTATCTATTCTGTGATAGATAGCGAGTAGCGGTTTTCAACAAAATGGCGGCCACTTCGTTGCGTTTTCGAAGTGTTTCGAAGTGTCTGCGATGAGGATATAGATAATTTACTTGTTTAGTTTTGAACGACTTGTAGATTTATACTAAAACAATTAGATTATTCGGTCTCGATTTCTATTTGTGATAGTTGACTCGGGCTGCGCCCTCGTCAACACGCAATAGAAATCGAGACCGAATAATCTAATTGTGTAATAGAAACACGATTATTAACCAATCAGCGCGCTTATTTTCCTTGAGCTATTTTCTAAATAGAATTGTTGTTAGGTGGGACGGTGTTGTAGTTCGTATTATCTTTCCCCAGTGTAGAAACTGATGCCTTCATAAAAAGCTAATGTTGTAAAAAACAAAAACAAAACAAAACAAAAAAAAACAAAAACAAAAAACAAAACAAAACAAAATAACAACAATGCAAGCAGGTGTTCCTAAATTGATCAAAAAACACTGTTATTAAATTATTTGCAGGCAGGGAATGGAGAAAAGAGTTTTGCCTTAGAAATTTCACTCATAGATTTCTATTGACATCACTGTCGCCGAATTTGATCAGCACAAATCCAATAGTTTTCCAAGACATTCCCGACTTTCTTATTTTTCTCCAACTGAAGCTATTTGGAAAGTCACGGATTTGCAACTTTGAAATGGATTTCACTTTAGACAGCAATTCGCTCTCGATCTGTCAGTGGGTAACGTCTACTCGTTCGCATGACGACCATTAAGTTCGCTGGGAAAAGATTTGGTTACCCTTTCAGGGAAAATATGCAACTATTATAATGACCCATAGAATAGCGCATAATTTTTCAGTCAATCAATGAAATCCTTTATTTGAATAACCATCACTTTAAAAGCTTGTGGCGTCGTTTCATAATTAACTACCTCTGTCGTTATAAAAAACTCAGTGAATTAGGGAACGAGGCAAAGTGATCGTTAAAAAAAAAAATTCATTTGAATCGGATGCCTGTCAAAATTATTGGCTCAGTTCACAGCGGCCAAACGCTGAAATTCTAGAGAAAACAACTTATCGGTGGGCGACAGGTAAGATTCTGGATTTAGTTCCATGGTAGGAGCAACTTGAGTTAGTACTTGCGCAATATTTTCGAAGTGTTCGAGCGAGCGAGAGAAAGAGTGAAAATACGACGACGAAGTGAAAGTAGAGAGAACTTTCAAAACTGTTACGGTAAGTCCAATCCAACCGCCAGAAAAGATTCACAGATTGAAAGTTAATCTACAAATCCCTGTTCTTACTTATCGAGGAGCGATCGCTAAACTCTACAGTATTGTATACACTTCTAAGAAAAGTCGCCTATGTAATGATCAGCGGTATTCTATCGCAGGCGCGGATCGTACGCGGCCACTGTTTGTGTTCGATCGGCTATTTCAGCCATCTGCATCAGCAGTATTAAAGGAGATCTTTACAGTCTACAGTGTAAATGAAATGATTATGAAGTGCGGGTTAGAAGTGAACTGTAGAAATGATCCTCACACTTTCTGGACAATTTAAGCAATTGTCTCTTATCGCCACTTGAAAAATTGAAGTGACTCTAACGGGATTCATCATTCCTTTCATTCATCATTCCTTTAACGGGAAAACACGCATAAGCCCAACAAATGACCTGCTCTCAACTGTGAGGCTTCATAGCTCAGTTGGTAAGAGCACTGCACCGGCATCGTAGAGGTCAAGGGTTTGAATCCCGTTGGAATCACTTGAATTTTTCAAGTGCATATAAGAGACAATTGCTTAAATTGTCCAGAAAGTGTGAGAATCATTTCTACAGTTCAAGTCTACAGTGTACTACCTCTAAGTCTCCACTGTAGTTTTTTTTTCTTTTTCCTCCGAACAGTATTATAGTTCAAGTGTTATAGTTTCTTCAGTCAGTATCTGACGACAACTACAACAACAACTGCTAGCTTATCGAGTCCTTATATAGCCTTAAAAGATTTTCTGGAGGATTCTGGAAACTTATACATGACTTTTTTAAGACCATTACAGGATAATTACATCATCTAAATAAGAATGCTGTGAACTATTCCACAGTTTGACATGGCCTGACTAAAAAGTTCCGGGAACGCACTAGTACATAAGATAACGCGCGTTAGTGCGGTTTATATTGCTATTATTATTATTATTATTATTATTATTGGTAGTAGTGGTAGTAGTAGTAGTAGTAGTAGTAGTAGTAGTAGTAGTAGTAGTAGTAGTAGTAGTGGTAGTGGTAGTGGTAGTGGTAGTGGTAGTGGTAGTGGTAGTAGTAGTATTGTTTCGTTTTTGGTTGTTTTATTCGTTTGAGTTTCTCAGTTGCCAGCCTCAGTTGCTTCATTACTGCACCAGGATATAACCAATCGCTGTTATGTACTTGTCACCGTTATCTGGAGACCATGTAGCAACGTTTCCACACGTATTGGTATCGGCAGGAGATCCTCCGGTACCAAATCCGATTCTTGAGTTACACCCGACGCAGTGATTGATCTCATTAGAAATGAGGCCGATTCTCGCTTTGGAGTACCCTTCGTGCTCACCCATTACGTTGAAGCCTTCCTTGTTGCAGAAGGTCTGAAGGGAGGCTTCATCTCCAATCAGGGACTTCCACGTGTCACGACCCAGTGATGTGTTGCGGTATTGGCCGTCTCCAATCAGTGAATGCAAGGAACTGGCTCGTTGATTTACGACAATAAATTTGATTTGCTGTCCTATCTTCATACCGAGGCAAATCTTGGTGAAGGACGTTTTCCAGTAGGTCGGTAACTTTGTTTCTTGAGAGTCAAACCCAGTCTCTCCGCTTTCAGGATTGAAAGTCTCCGTGTTGTTCCAAAGAGGAGAGTGGTAGCGAAATGTTGTCTGCAATGAGATGATCAGCAAAAGACCGTGAGTTTTAAAGAAACAAAACGAGTTATAAGGCTAGATTTACAGGCCAAATGGGCTAGCGCTAGGGTAGGCATGTTTCCATTTTCTGTTCCTGCTCCGGAAAAGGGGGATTTCTTCATAAGTTAGCTTCTGAATCTCATCACGCCGTGTTCAATTTAGCTGATAACGTCTTTCGATACCAAATTTCGCAGTAGCAGATGGAGCTCCACATTTGATGATAGAGCTCCTCAAGACAATCGATCCCTGGCAACTTCCTTTTTTAATCTTGTTTCGTCTGTATTACCTTGCCCATAAAGTTGTACCACATTTTACACCGAAGAAATGATGGCCGTACAATTTTCCCTATTTTGAATATTTCGTCAGGCAAGGCCTGATTTCTTGAGGGCGTAAAATAATTAACCATCACAATTCAAACCATCAAGGAAAAAGGAGATTACAGCATAAACGTAACAATAGAGGAAGCTATATGTGTAATAAACGTACAACGGTGACGGTGTCAGGTTTGCAAATATCTCGAATCGAGTGAAAAATTTACATCTCAGAACACTGGAAAGAATTACTCGATTAACCATGACCTGTACTCTAACAGTTTTTGGGTAGTAATGTTGTTTACTTATTATCTTGTAAAGTTTGTCACGAACGATACGTTGGTTCAGCTACAACGAAGTTCAGCTTGTGGTTTAACAACCACAAAACTCGCCTTAGAGAAAGACGATCTTGTCTATAGGCAGTTCCTAGCCTAGTCCCATGGCGTTCTCGGCTCGGTCAAACCCAACTGTCGGCGGTGACGTCACCAAGAGAGACTGGCCGAGAAAGGCGTACTCTCGCCCACTCCTTCCCAGACTTCGCGCGGACAAGGGGGCAAGAGGGAACGCCTAGGGACTAGGCTGAGAGCGCGTCAATGGGCTCAGCCTCGTTGCCTGGCTTCTCCCTTGTTGTCGAGAAAGAGACCCTTGTTTGGTCTTGTCACATGATTGCCCGCGACAAACTGCTCCATTGTCCGGGTAGACTCACAAATCTTTTTTGTTCACTTCATCAGATCTCAAACATGGAGCAAAGCCACGTTGCGACTTCCGGAAGAACTGCCGTTTTCGCTCTATGTAAAATCGAAAATTGTTCGCTTCAGTTCGAGTAAAATTCTAGGAATTCTATATAAATAACCGAGCGTGACACCGTGCGCCATCTTTCACCGCGGTCTTCACAGAGAAAAAGTAAATAACGAGTGAATGACGTAAGTTCTTGCTTTCACCAAGCGACATCTATTTAAGGTACTCACATGTCACTGTTTTGTTGTGGGAAGGGACATGGTTTCAATTAAAATTAGAAGTCTAAGATATTTTTCAGCAAAGTTGGGAAATAAAAACATGCAAAAATCACCTTCAATTCAAAAGCGATAGAAGCATCTATTTGCTTCTCCGTGTTTGTCAAGTCCATTCAGTGGTATGTTAATTCAATGAATGCACTGAATAGGTCTTTCTCCTGCCTAAATTAAATTTCTACATTTTCTGCTCTTTACAGAACATCCTTTGCCATTCCATTCCATTCTAAGCTCCCGATCGTCAAAGTACTCCTTCTCGCTGCCATCGCTTCAGTGGCACGCGAAAATGACAAACCTTGTAGATTGGCAACGCTCTACTTGACTGGATAATAAGTGAACCTTCTCCAAGCTAAAACTGCATGTGTGATTTAGAAACCCTTGGTTTCACAAGCCCTAGCGAGTTCGGTGTCACAAGCCCCTGATCTGCTGAGACCACTAAACACTTATCTACCCCTCCTTCCAACCGCTTGTTTCGGTAAATATTTGGCAATTTTTACGCTTACGATAGCGAAAAAAAGTCGTTTATACGTTAAGCAGTTAACCCTTTTGGCAACCTCTGATATGATCTACTTCCAATGCTGAGAATATCTTGAGGCAAAGAGTTGCCGTATCCTCTGCAGCTTCTCAGCTATCGCAGCTCGCTCAGACGTCATTCTTCACAAGTTTTGTTCAACACTGGCCGGCGGCCCACCTCACTGCCCACTGCCCAGCTGCCCTTCGGCCCGCGGTCCAATCTGGTACCTAGAGTCTTCGGGCTCTTTAGTCAGCGGGTGGGCGCCCGGAGAGACTCTGGAATAGTGGAACGCCATTTTCCCACAATATCTGGGACGGTTTCTTTCAAGTTGTAAAGTAACAGCCATTCAATTCAGCCATTCACTCTGCACGTGAAGATGTGATTGTGGTGGCCGTCAAAGTATACGTTCGATGGCCATTTCAGTCATTGCACTCGGTTTCAATTTCAGGACCGTTTAGTCGACTTTTGATCAGAGGAAAACGCTGATATCTCCCTCTATTTGCAGAACCCGATAGCACAGAGGCGATCAGTTCGCAAGCGCTGTAAGTTTCAGCCGACCTCAAAAGAGTCAGCTCAACAGTTGTGTTTGTATGTGAATGCAATGTTTCATCACAACGTTAACTGCTGTTTGTTCCTCGCTGTGTAATCAATAATTCTTACCTTAACGTTCATTCAGTGACGAATAGAAATGGTTAGCAAGTCGATCTGTGTTTGCTTATCATCGCGTGTACATGTGGGCGTTTTTAACTTAGCCTAAAAGTTTTTTGTAGAAGTCCGGTGGAACTTCGAAAATTGTGTACCTAGTAAACAAAATGCTTAATTTTACTTCAAAGAACAGAAACAGAACATTGGTCGCCATGTTCGTCGAATAACGAGGAAGCAGTCACTGTGAAGTACTTGTACTGAACACAAGTACAAATCATGGGTTATCCTGACACTTGATGGTGTCAATTTAATTCTACCCAGAATCATGACCATTTCCGATGGAAACTTACATCGCTCGCGAACCGATCCCCTCCGCACTATCGGGTTCTGAAAATAGAAGGAGATATCAGCGTTTTCCTCTAATCTGGAATTGAAACCGATTCACCAATGATTGAAATGGCCGCCGAATGTGTACTCACCGTCGTTCATTTTGACGCCCAGCACGATCACATGTTCACGGAACGTGCGGAACTGGTCATGCCCCTTGGCTTGCCCCCCAAAACCGACCATCTTTCACATTTCAAATGAAAAATTATGACCACCCCTAGCTCACCCAGATTTCAGTGATGAAAAAAATGGCGCGCATTGGTGAATGAGTTCGTGGATAGGTGGTTGGCGGAAGGCGGGGTGTAATCTCTTTTACTTTTTATCTCGTGAATGCATGAATGCAATGAACGAGATGTTGCAGTTGGTGGCAAAAATCACTCGCTCGCTCGCTCTCTCAATTCCTGTAAACCTTTCTTCAGCTGTCCGCTGACCAGTTCACAGCAGAACCGCATGAGCACCGCGGGCTCAAATATTACCAAGCTGTGACGAAGTGAAGTTAATAGTGAAGAGTTGCTCTCTTTTCGAGCTGTTAACTCGATTTACTCACGAAATGACTTTTCTTAGTGGCTATGGTTGCTGTTCCTGGATGTGATTAGATGCTGGAGAGTGTTTTCTTTTTAAACTTCGAGCTCTTTCGTTTTAGCGATGCGCTCTTTGAAAGGATTCGCGTCTTTTCTGTGGGAAATGTGGAGCTTATTTCTTGGATGATTCCTGCGTCACAACCTGCACAGTACAGGTAAACTTGAACATTGTACGAAACGAGGTGTTTTGCATGTATAAAACAGCATCTATTTCCAATTTTCCTGTGAAACTGGGATAGGTTAATATGTCGACATTGCTTCGGGTGTTCGGTAAGTACTCGTTCAAGTCACCTGACAAGCACATTGCTTGCTGCAACTAAAACCTTTGAGATCCGCCACTGTGTCAGTTTGAGGCCCGTTCTTGCGTACGCAAGCGCTGTTGTGCTGTTGTGGTAGCGGACCCCAAACTTCAACAAATCAAATTTGCTGTTTTCATCCCAGTCGCAGACTAAAGTTGTGATTTATCTGTTCTATTACTAAAACTAAATTTATTGTTGATTTTATTATCAAAAAATAGTTATCATGAAAATGAGCCTTTGGTTGTTATCGGCCTTCTTCATAGAAGTATGGTCACAAGTTTGTTTTCACTGGAATTATGCCCAACAAAATACTTAACTTAGCTTATGTAA
>BLFK01000940.1:221893-238968 GCA_014634185.1 Astreopora myriophthalma | reverse complement strand
TGGGCGAAAGCAAAAGGAAAAGAAAAGAGGAAAAAAGAAAACCCACCCATCTCCTAAAATCCCCATCTGCCCCAGCACTTTTGTTATGGCCCCTCCCCTGGTAAGCCAGCCGGCCCAAATAACGTGAAACTCATGCACATGGTGACCAGGTTAATCGGAGGCAGCTTGGCCGAAAGGTTACTTAAGGCACCGGACTTGAAATCAAGAGGACCCGGGTTCACGTCCCTCCTTGACATCTGTTCTTTGCAGTCCTTTGCTCAACACCTCAGCCGCGTTTGTAAACAGCAAATAAAGTCAGAGTTTTGGATTGTTTTCAATTGTCGAGGGTACAATTAGATTGAAAGTTACTTGAAGGGAAACGAAAATTGCCTCTAGTTAACGGGAGGTTCGAGCTATCGAGAATTCAGGTTACCCAGGGAAAAACTAAAGTAAATGTATCACAGAAATCCACGGAAAATCTAGCTAGCGAAACTTCAAGGTATCGAAAGTCGACTGCAATTAAAAACATTACCTCTTGCTTGCCAGACCCCCATGTAAAACCTCGCCTCGTCGGATACATAGTCCTGAGGTCGCGCTTCCTTGGTTGTGTTATTTAGCTCACAGATCTTTCTGGGAGTGAAGAAGTTATAGCTCTGGCATTTAAGATCGTTCTCACAAAGAACGTGACAGTCAAAAGGGAGTGTGACCGCAACTGACTTAAAATTGTGATCCCTGAGAGCCTTGCCAGGGGCTGAAATCTCGGTCATAGGCTTGCACTGCTGGCCAGCAGTCAGACTTGCAGACATCCGGAACAGCACAAAGAACGCCATTTGCACCAATCCAATATGCATGACTGTTTCTAGGTGTGGGTATAACTGAATCCAATAGTTTTCTGAAGAGTAGCTTGACCAAACAATGTGAAAACAAACTATTTTGATATCAGAAATAGCACTTGCTGGGTTTACCCCGATGTAAAAGCCTATGACACTTTTTCTTTGTTTCGAGTTACGTCGTGTTAGGTTTAGGTTATTGTTTCATGTTTTATTTTGTTTGTTTGTTTGTTTTTTTAAATATTTATTTATTTTCTCACAACAATTGCAATTACACTAAACCTACAAAACACAAACTACGCATTTACATATCTACACGTTACAATATACATACAATATACAGTGATACAATCTAAGCAGTACATATAACTAATTTACATACTCTACGTACAGCTGTACATACTCTACTGTACATACTCTACTGTACATGTTCACATACGCTTTTTACGTGGGTTATAATTCTAAAATATCTATTATTGTTTTTTATTGTTTGTTTTGTCTTGCTCTTTTGGTTTTCTCTGTGTTGCGTAAACCGTCGGTTTCAAAGGGTTTTTACATCGAGGATGAGCCCACTTGCTGTAAAATTAATGGAGACCGGGATTATGGAACTGTTGGTTTGCCAATAGGCCATTTCCGAATTGCTGTTTGCCTCTGTTTCAAAGCGAGTCTTGGTGCTAAACCATTCAAATGATAATGAGTTTGATTTGCATGAAAATACAAAACTCATTATCATTTGAATGGTTTAGCACCAAGACTCGCTTTGAAACAGAGGCAAACATTAATTCGGAAATGGTCTATTGAAAGTCGTAGTGTGGGATACTCATCAGCTCAGGGGCGGATCCAGGGGGGGTGGATTGGGTGGCTAGCCACCCCCCTTCGGAGAAGCCCACCATAAAAATCTAATACGTGAAAAAAAAATGAAATACATGCATGAGTCCCAAAAAATATAGAAATACATGGGTACCAAAAACCTTGTGAATTTGGGGCCAAACGTCGGATAACTTCTAATATATTATTAACGTATAGTTTGGTGGCGGACTGTATCAGCCACCCCCCATTAAAAAATCCTGGATCCGCGCCTGCAGCTATGTAAAGAAGAACAAGCGACTTGCAAAGTACATTTGACTACAAAAGGACTTCGACAATAGCTTCACTGAAAGTCATTTTTGGATATAAGATATGGCTTTAAACGGCGATATCTCGAGGTCGATAAATACTGGTAATAATGAATTTGTCATCACAAAGTTGTAACATAAGAGTAAGTTTAAAGGTAAACAAGACGTTTAGTTCGTGTGATGTCCGTTGAGGTATTAGTCGTGGTCTCAGGAGGCATTTTTACCTAGCCTATATGTGAGGTTTTCCGTGATAAATTGCATTTTTACGTAACCGATTTTAGCTCGGAAAATTCTGCTAAGGTTAATTTTTACGGTAAAGCGACCGAGAACAATAGAAGATTTCCTAAGCAAAACCCTGGCTGGACTGAAGGGTCGTTTCGTTTTCCTTGGTAAACCTACAAATGAGAAATGTAATTTCCGACGTTTGAGGGACGAATTAGTCGGAAATTATTATTCTGACGGCACGTTGGAGAGACTCGCGGTGCATCTCGGGTTGCTTAAAGACTATTTAAGGTTTTTGGCGGGAGATCTAAGTCATTCTAGGTCGATCAGTCGGAGTGTTCGCCCGCTTTATTTTTTTTAGGATTGCGTTTCGATTTGATCGACTCGAGTAAATTTATTGTAGAATGCCCTTTCCTCGGGGTTTCGTGCTGCTGCATTAGATGAGGAATACGTTTCCACATGTTTTTTGGTCACATCTAAAGGGTGGTTTTTTCGTATCTGGCCTAGCACAGTTTCTGAATTCTTGGAAACTTCAGTTGATTTTCTGAGGTAAACATATGAATAATTAATAGATATAGATCGCACGGCTCATGGCTGACTGACTCATCCTCAATAAACTTTTCACATTGAATGTCTCGTGTGAGTGTAATCAGAATAGCAAGTTTTCGACACTGCACGTGCAGTGCGTGAACAGCTTAAAGTCGACTTTCTAATATGCAAGAGGCGAGTATGAATAACGAAGATGCCTTCGTAAGAACAAAAGAGGGAAGGGGCAAACCACAAATATCTCTCTGTCATCCGTGTTACGCCTACAAAAATTACTCAGCTGTAAAATTTATCGCCTTGAATTCCCCTGGTACGTGTACCCAGGCAAACGAAAGCCCCAGCTAATTTCCTCGGGAAAATTTTCCTGGGTAAATAGAGTTTACCTAGGGTAGTGTGACCACGGCTATTGTCCGTGAAAAAAACACGGGCTGTTATTTCTGCTCAAGAAAGGTTTTTAGCCTCCAGTATCGTTGTGGAAGTGTTGTAGTACTTTTAACATGGGTTCGTGACTTGCCAGAAGGCAGCTTTTGAAAAATATTCATTTTAGCTGTATCTTGGATAGTGAAATCGAGTCTGGTCCCAGTTGTTCACTGTCTATTGGATAACTCAATTCATTTGGTTTTACTTGCACTTATCGGCCGAAAAGTGATTTATCCGGTTGATAGCGTTATCCCCCTTTTAGACAACCGAGGCCGGGACTTCACTGAAGTATTTGATTTTGTCTGCGCTACAAGCTGGTGAAAGCGTTTGGTCACGGGTATCCCTCAATCAAGTGGGTCTATTCTTAACCGATCACTGCAAGTGTTATATACTGACTACGGATTTGAGGACGCACCCAGAAAACATGGCGGCTCACTCATAGCACATTTTTATTCAACCCATGCGTGCGCATGTAATTACTATATATGGTAAATGCACAGGGGAACCATAACAAGAAGGAAACAGAAAGTATTAGTCAGTGGAATTTACTATGGCTTGGATACAATTCGGGTCTGTTATCCTTAAAGAGTCACTGTGTGGCCCGATATTATCCTCGTTATGCGTTCATGATGTGCCGAGTGTAGTTACCAATGCGGCATGCAACTCTTCCTATGTTCTCTCTAAGTCTCACTTATGGAATTACAACATGATTTCGATGCGACGTTGGACGATGTGTGTGAGCATTTTAGGGGAATCTTTGTCCGTTTGTCTTTCACGGATAAGTTTTGTACAAATCTGTAAATAAATGACTAAGGAAGTCCAGAAAGTCCGTATTTCACTTTACCCGCTCTTTAGTTTTATTGTCTGAAATTGATATAGAGGATAGAGCTTGCATTTTCCTTTTCCCCTGCTCAAAACACTGAAAACGCACTTTGGAGTGTGGAACGATCTAGAACGTTCAAGCAGGAAGTGAAAAATACGGAAAATGAGAAATCCATTCTAAAACACAGTTGCTTTAGCGATACACGAGCGCCAGAGAAACCTCAACCCCAAAAAGTAATTTAGTATCATAACATCAAAAGAAAAACGTTACAATGTATGATTATTTAGTATTCAACTGTTATCATCACTGTCATTATTATTATTATTATTTATTATTATTATTATTATTATTATTATCATCGTTTGGAAATTAGAATGATCATCACCGTTAATGGGGTAACTTCAGCAGTTGCAAACAAGCCCGAAAGAAATCCAGGCTTCAACAGGGGATTCCAACCCATGACCGTGCGTTTGCACTGACTGCACGCTGCTCTACCAATTGAGCTATCAAACCATCTGGGAGCTGATCACTTGCGAGTTCGTGCTATTTTCCCTGATGAGCGAATTAATCTTTCTTCTTATGGTTATCTGTTATCACCATCATCATCACCGTCACCCTCACCGTCAACCTTACCCTCACCGCCACTGCCATTGCATGCCATTGCCACTGTTATTATTATTATTATTTTGCCACATACTAAATATATCAGATCACAATTTTCCAATCGACGAGGGAAGGATGCCCATGGAAGCCAAGAAAGCATATGTCAACGACTACCTATAAAAATACTGTGGAATAAGTGGACACTGTCGTCGGCAAGACAGTTGAGCTAAATATATACATCTTTTAGAACAGGAAATGTGATCGTTGATTGGGATAAAAGTAGATATTAAAGTTAAACACCAAAAACAAAACAAGACAGGACAATTAAAACAAAAACAAACAACAGAAAACAAAAACAAAAACAAAACAAAACAAAAACCAAAGCAAAAGTGGGGCCCTGAAAACAAAGATCAAATTTCCGTACATTTGTCCTACAGTATGCGGGCAAGCGAATGTAGGTCAATAACAGTAACAGTAACAGTAACAGTAACAGTAACAGTAACAGTAACAGTAACAGTAACAGTAACAGTAACAGTAACAGTAAGAATAACAGTAACATAAATGATGATGCTGATGATGATGCCGATGATGATGACTTTATTAACGTGTTAATTAGAATCTAGCAGGGGAGAATATCCTCTGCTAATAGAGGACACCTAACAATATCTAAAAACTATCTAAAACTACAAGTGGACTTCAAAATACAAGTAAATCGCAATTAAAATACAAATGGATCACAATTAAATAGATAGCAGCCACTAGACCACTCTAAGATGTTACTCAATGCAAGTCAATTCTGCGTATCTTTGTGTTGAACTTCTTGAGACTGCAGCCAATCTATCTTTGCTTGATAGCTTACTCCAGGGTCTTGGGCCAAAATATCTGATCGAATGTTTTGCGTACGTGACAGTGCTAAAACTAGGTGGATAGAAATCTGTCTGCCGTAAATTAAAGAATGACTGGTGGTCATAAACATGTCACAAATAGTCGGCGGACACAAATTATGTTAATAGACTAAGATACAAATATTTTGAAGTCTCCTTTTATACAAAGACGGTAACCTGGCTTTCTCTAACAGCTGTTCCTTAAACACAGCACCTAGTCCCCGCTCCTGTACTAGGCCCCACAGAAATGCCAATCTAAGTGACAATATGTTAAATGGCGGAGGATAGCTGCCTCGTAAAGTTGTAATTTGGCTTGGTTGGTATGAGATTCCTTAACCTCATGATCAATCCTATTCCCCGGCTAGCTTTCGTTCATACATCACTAACGTGCCTTTTAAATCGCAGTTCACAATCAATAGCCCTTGCCCTTGACAGTTATACATGTTTTATCAGCTTAGTTTGCACTTTTGTTTCAAATGTTTATCGTTTGGTAATTTCTTCCCAGTCGTCATGAAATAGGTTCAAGTCATACCAGATTGTTGCTAGAGTTGCACTCTCTTGAAGTTTAGGAACCACAGTACATACATCCCTTCCTTTTTTGGAAAGTTGGTGATCGTCTGTGTACATAGATAGCCCTGAGAATACCATATATAAGAAGGCCATTTTTTAAAAGACGTATGACTTACTTAACTGACGCTTTGATGATATTTTAAATTTTAAGAATTCTTAAGCTCCCAAAAGTAGAAAGAACAAAGAAACAAGGGAGCTTTAACTTAACAAGATACACATGACATGTTCCGACAGTTCCTCTGTCACCTTCGAATTCAGTTGGACTTAGTACAAGTTGATCTCGACTTGAGACGAATGGCCAATTTGAAACCGTGAACTGGCGAGATACAAGTCAGTTTTCTGGAAGCACGAGCCTTGCGGCCTTGATAAACCAAACAAAACACGTAATTAGCTTTCGCCGCCAACTCCTGATGTTGGCAAAACATACTCTCCCGCTCAAAGAACAACCGAATTATTCTTTAGTTCTTTTCTGAAATGAGACTCCGTTCTGAAAGTTTTCAAGTTATTCAGTTCTTGGATCATATCCAAAATGTTGCGGCCTTTCACCCTTTACACCGTACACGATGTAATTAACCCACTCGTGAAAACACTTCATAGAAGGCTCCATAACAAACACAGTCCGACGGCGTATTGTGTGATGTACTCATCACTTTGAATCTGGCTTAATTAAAAGTGGTTCCAGTACAGTTTTTCGTTACACTGGTCCACATATATAGTCCGCCCAATGAAGGTTTCAACTAGTTCTAAAGAACTAAAAATCAAGGCATAAAATACCTGTTAAAAAAGTTATTCAATCTGAGTGTGATCCTTACCTTCACACACAACGCGATTCGTACACCATTAACCTCCGCACCACTTTCAAACGGCGGGAGACATGAAATATTGATCTTCGCTGTTTTGGTGAATAATCAGTAATATACAGCTGCCTTTCCGTTACATATAATTATGCCCAGACTCAAATCATGAATGAAGGACATAAATCAAAACTTTTGTAGAGCACCGTATGTTTTCTCTCGTTCTCGTTCGCGTCGACGCCGTCCGATGGGGAGCTGTTGTCCAAAAATGAAACTGGAATACTGCCTTGCGAAATTAGGAACTGCTTTGTTTTCCACAAACCCCAGAGGGTAACTTTTTCCGACGCTAGCAATGTGGGCCTGCGGTGCAGTCGTTTACATAAATGATGGCGAGCATGTAATGTGGCCAGAATGAGAAAGAACTAAGAGTTCCACGTGGATAGAGTTAGCGGCAACTAAGCACACGTTGTTCTCGTCTCTTCCCATTTTGAGTTCTTCTCGCCTAAAGAGGTTCACGGATAATCAAGCTGAAGCCAAAATTGTAGAAGTCGGTAGCATGAGGCTTGACTTGCATGATCTTGCCCTCAGAGTATTCGGGCTGTGTAACGAACACTCTATTAACCTTGAGATGGACTGGATTCCCAGGGGTTCCAATATCAGACTTGATTTCATAAGTAAGTGATGATTGGCAGGTCGCCCAGTAGTGTATGAGCGTTTGAACAGTCTCTGGGGCCGGTTTACGGTTGGTTGCTAATTTGCTAATTACTACAATAGAAAGCTCCCAGGTTTTTTTCCAGTTCTGGTATCCTTCAACTTCGGAAGCTGACGCTCTTGTACACGGCTGGAAAGGAGAAAATTGTTGGGTAATTCCGCCGGTATATCCTAGAAAATTCCCAGAGTGCTATCAGGGAGCCAAAGGGACCCTCATACAGATTGTTCGGCTCTGGAGGAGCGCTGCTTGTTGGTCTTTGTTGAGCGGGGGTGTATTCATGTTTTGTTGAATATTCCAGAGTCATGACTTTAAGTCAAGCATTTACTCGTCGGCGAAATCAGAATTCTATTTTGGGCTCACAGGGCACTCCTGGTTACGTTTTGGCAACGTTTTTTATAAATTTACTTGTGCTTGCTGTAATGCTTGCTATATAGGCGAAACTGGTCATCATTTTTCCACACGCGTCCGTGAACATCTCTCTTCAGACAAGTCCTCACACATTTTCAAACACCTACAAAGCTCAGAACTTTGTCGTCAATCTTGCTCTGCGGATTGTTTCGAAATCCTTGATTCTGCCCCCACTAAATTTCAGCTTAAACTTAAGGAGGCTATGCATATAAACTGGGAAAAGCCCAATTTAAACCAACAAGTTCACCACGTCAACCTGACACTTACGCTTTATGTTTTATATTCTTTTCAATACTTTGTACTCACTCAAATATGTAATCAATCTTTTTGTCACTTTATCATATTAATTATGCATGTCTGACTTAGTTGTTATATAGTCCTAACAGTTTTTTTTCCAAATATTTTGTAACTGACGATGATGTTCGTAACATCGAAACATGTCTTTTAGTATTAAAAAAGTCGTAATCTTCTTAAAAATCACGATTTGCTTTCTGCTATCCCGACCGTTTTGGCAATGAGATGAATTTTGCTGTTTGGGGCTAAGAGCTCAACCAGCCGACCGCTAGGTCTATGGTGATGAAGACGAATGTTGCTTCGCGGGGTTTAGAGCCCCAGCAGTTGACCACTTGGGCCCGGTTGTTCGAAAGCCGATTAACGTTAACCCTCGATTAAAAAGTAAGCGACGTGTCAATTTTGCCCTATGAAAACACTTTCAAATAGTGGTTTTAGACTGAAGCGGAAGAAAAGTGTAAGTCACAAACGACAAGCAAAAATCTTTAGGGAAAATCTTTGTGAATGGTAAATAAACTGGAATCAAACTTCACTCCAACCCAGGGTTAGCTTAATCGGGTTTTGAACAACTGGGCCTTGGTCTATATGGAGTGGCGAGCGATAGTGGCCCATTTCTCCCCATATTTTCTCCTTCTTCGCCAGCGGTTATTGTCTGCCGCGCATGCGTAATACGGGCGTCTTCTCGTGTCCTCGGTGTGTGGTTTACTCTGCCATATTGTAGAGGTTGTGTTGTCCGTAGTAAAGTGTTTGTTTTCGCTATTATCGTGTCGTCTGTCCTTATTGCTGGCGCTTATCGACTTCTTTTTCCTTTAACAGGCCATTTCTGATGGGCCTTATTGAGATAGTCTGCCTGGATCTTTGGCTCGTTTTAAGGCGGATCTGATCGTCGACCAGTTGAGGTCCAGACAACCGGCAACGATTAACAGATATTTCTTTGAATGCAGGAAACTTATGACCTGGTACGTCCAATTTCTATTGCTGCTGGAACCTGTTATCTTGGCACCTTATCTCTACCGCTTTTGAAGAGGAGCGGTTCTCCCAATACTGCCAGTATGGCTAATTCTATTCTTGTCTGGCTGCATGTTATTCTTTGTGTTTATTTATTGCTGTCGTCAGAAATGAGGAGGGGTTTTCGTATTTCATGGCAGACCAGCTTTACACATTTTTACAGTGGTTGTAAAGACCTCATGTTATGTCTCTTAGAGCCTGCCGTGGTATATCTGGAACAGGCTAAGTTAGAGATGGGCATATGTTACAAACCACTGAATTTGTGTTGTGACGCTGAGCTATGGAAAAGTTCCAAATACCATTTACTGAGAAGAGGAGGCGCTTATGCTTTCCCAGACGTTTATTTTTTCATACCTTGGTTCGTTGCATGTCTGCATGCCATATGAACTATGCTACAAAACAATTTATCTCAAATCACTCTATATCAAGAAAGTGTGCATAGTTTATAATATAAATTGCAGATTTAACAAAATAAAATCAAATTGTTGTAACGGCATCTGGCCGACAGCATTGATCATCAAGTGCGTTGGTTCATTCCTTGTATCGTTCCTTCCTTTATTTATTGCAAATAGTTCACCGAAGCGCCGCGATTGTACATCCATGAAGTATCTTAAGCATTAGATGGGCCCTCTGGTGGATCTCCGGCCACCGGTTCGTCTCCTTTTTCGCAGTAATACCCTCTCAACATCGAAACAGAATCTGTAGGGGGCTTTGAAGGGCACGCAACACAGGCTTTATCTTTCCATTCTTTTCTGTAAGTGTTCCCAATGCAACATCCATGAGGTGCTTCATCTCTTTGATACCCCAATATTCGCTTTCTGTTTTGCTTATGAAGGAATCTAAGCTTCACCTTTGCAATGCAAAGAAGATTTGTGGCTGGATTCGGGGCATTCCAGCTTAGATCTGTACCTCCTGCCTCCACTGAATAGCTTAGTTTCCACGTGGAAAGGATGGTCGGCATAATGCTCTTCCTAAGCGTAGGCACCCTTGTGCTGGTGTCGCAGATTTTCGGTAGATTGTCGCATAGGCTGTAAGGGTTGGGGATTTCTTTTCGGTTTGGACATCGGTCATAACCTTGGCTGTACAGTGTAATGTAGTTACTATCTTCAGGAAAAAGAGCTGCTGGCTACGGATGTTAGCTGAATTCGGGTTTTTGAGAATTCTCTTTCACTTCCCGTCCGATATTCCTTCAGCGGAAGGTATATTTTGAAGCTTTCCACAAATGGTGCCAAAAATTCATCCTTCGTTAACCAGTTGTATTTGCGTAACCATTTTCTGTCTGCAGGGAGCCGAAAAGTAACAGCTTGTCCTTTTGCTAGGGATGGTAAACTAATAAATCCTTGGTCACCATTGAATTGAGGACGCGTTGGTATGTAAACAAATCGTTCAACTAAATCATACGTAGTATCGGGATTCAACGCGATTAGAATATCTAAGTTATCTTCGTTGAAAAGTCCATTCGAATTACAGGCACCTATTATATTGCCTTGATTCAGGTATCGCAATTTATCACAATACAACATTGCATGCGACTGAAGCCGATATTGAGTCATGAAGAATCCTAACATTAGCTTACTTGCATCCAAGAGATCATTCTTCACTGTTATCGACTGCGATAACTTCTTAGCAACTTGGCCGCGAATAACACGAGCCATGGCGTCAACTAGCTCAAACTGAAAATCGAATATGTTTTCGCGGAGCGTGCCAAATTCAGCCAGAGTTCCTTCCAGTTTTTCACATAAAAGCATTCCTCCTACCACACCCTGACTAACGGACGCAGCAACGCCTTGTGCTCCGAAAAGCAGCTCGCAAGTCGACCCTTTAAACGCAGCCCACAAAGCATCATTGCGAGCAAGGCGTGACCTTTCAACCTTGGGTGTGTAATCTCCGTATGCTTTTATAAACTTATCTGCATCAATTCCAATTTTTTCCACGTTGTTATTCTTTATGGCTTTCACCATGACGTCAAGCTTTTCAATTTGATTGGCGTTATCCCTGAAGTCTTTAGCTAAAGATGAAGTATCAGCATACACTTTTTGTAGATTATCCATTAAGGCAGAACCTCTTGCGAGCTCTTGTAACGCCCGGGCGACCTCTGCTGTCTGCTCGTACACTTCCCCTGCCTCAACCCCGCTAAAAATTACCTTCAAAGGATTTATCTGTTGTGCAATTTTGAGTCCTAATATGGTGCTTTCTTCTATTACTTGCGCCGCCTGAGTGACGAGTAAGGCAGTCATAGTAGCCTTTATGTCTTCTTCAACCTTCTGTGACAGCCTGCTTGCACCTGTGTCAAAGGTTTTCAATTTGGTTGAGAGGAATGTGACGTCGGCTTCCGCAATACCTTCATCATATTTTGCAAGACCATAGAAATACTTGGAAATACCTTCCACACCCGCGCGAAGATTTTCGTCCAATTTCCGAATGTTACCCAAAAGGTCAATGTGTTTCAAAGCACTCGATTTAAGTTCAATCATCTTTGTGTGATCAATTTTGGAATAAAGTCGCAAGTTCCGTGTTCCCGCCGGCTTAAGGCGATCGTTTTTCAGTTTTTTTAAGGACTGGTACACTTTATGAATACCTCCAACATCGCACATATCCTCCGCTTGGATCTCATCACAGGCTAAAGAAACAAAAGCGAGAGAGTTTTTGCGTTCTTGTACCAAGGACATGGCAGTTTGTAAGTCGGAGAACGCATTTTTAGTGACCGCTTTCTCAAAAAAGTCTTTCCAGTAGAACGTGCTGGCATATGCCATGATCAAGTTTGCCATTTTCTCAATTTCCTGCAGGTTTGTTTCCAAAACGGCTTTCTTTGGTTGGGCAAGGGAATTACTGCAGAAGCTCTCTGCTATAAAATCGCTGATCTTGTACCAAAGCAAAGCTCCCATCATAGGGATCGCTTTTGCCACGTCACACTGTTCTTGTTCTGTACAAGCATCCTTTGCGCTTGTGCCCCCTTTGTCCCCGTAAGGATAAGGATTCTTGGCTCCAGTGCACTGCTTTAAGCTGCTGCAAATTTTGTTTGTGGAAAAGGTGAATTTATCTTCGTTGCTTAAATCGTCTTTTACTCGAGAGCACAAGGTACCTATGGGAATCGCGAGATCAGTTGGCCTTTTCTGAGGAGGAGAAAGCAATATTCTGATGCAGTGATAGTCGTAGGAGGCTCTTAAGGTCTTCAAGATAAATCCAAGTCCGCGAGTCGCATAGTTTGTCTTGAGTTTTTCGCTGTTGAAGAACTTCGTAACAATGGGTTCCTCTGGCTCTTTAAAAAGTTCCTTAAGTGTATTCTTGTCGTTTTCCACTGTAGATACATCGAGGTTATTGATTCCTTTAAGTTTAGCTGGAACACTCGTCATTAAAGCGATCAGATCCTCCACGTTTTTCACTGTTATTTCTGTCTTGACATCGTCAAGCTTTCCGAGGTAAGAATCTCTTGCCATAAGAACCTCATTTAATTTCTTCGCCCATTTCATATCGTTTCCTTTCGAATGTATGCACACTCCGAACAAAATCAAGCCGAGAAGGAGAACACTTTTCTTGGTTACCATTCTGGTCGGGTAGCTCATCCCAAAGCTCTTATCCAATTCCCCTTCTTTTGACGATTCTCTACGAATGACATAAAAGCGATTACAATGTTAAAGGCGTAAAAGAAATCAAATAACTATAGAAAAATGTTGGTACACTGAAAAGATGATCAATTAATAAACCAGTGAATAAGCTCTTTCTATAATCATGATCTCTGATCGACATCCTTGCCAAACTCTTTTGTTTCGACACTCACAGTACTTTAAAACCCTCATTGCCCGAATGTAACGACTAACTCGCGGGTCTATGCAAAATCCAGTTTCTCAATCTCTTTACTATAATATAAAAAACAACCTTTTACTCCGTAAATTGATTAGAGTTCTTTTTAAAATGGTGAAATAATTAACAAAACATGGATCAAAGTACGAAAACCTGCGCTATTCACAATACTCAGAATCAAAGCGCGAAGCTAAAACAAAGTCTCATGCACGAGGGTATGCAGGTGTACAGGGCCCTGAATCCCAAGGGGCAATAATAAATGCCGTTGAACACTCCCTCTCCGCTCAGTCTCTGATCAGCGCCAAGGAGGAAGGTGGACCGGCCCACCCTCCCCACCCCTTTTTCTTTGCTGAAAATTCGTGTTTGGATCGCGAATTGGTTACAGTTTCCACCTCCTCAAGGGCGCTCGATCAATTTTCCCATATCTTTATGACAATGAGCGCGAGTAATTGAGAGTTGTGGAATAGGATACTGGAATTTGTATTATTGTGTTCTGCTTCACCTGAAGCCATGAAAAATGAGCTTATTATGAAAAACAGCTTTTTGTTTGTTTCCTTGTTTTTTTCCACTCAACTTTCGTTTTTTCGGAGGTGGATCTTTTAGCACTGAGCTACAGTAGACTCATGGAAGCTGGACCATTGAAGTAGGTTCTGGTTACAAATGTCCTGCATACTACTGGGACTGAAATGTCGAGCTGGTGGCATTCTCGCAATTGCTGGAAAGAAGATGGTGAGCTATGATCCTGGTTATTGTTTGTCAGTGATGACACGGGCATGTTCGGAAAAAAATCCGAGTGCTCCTGTTATGAGTGGAACCTTCCGATTACTATACCGGATGCTCTGCCACTGAGCTACAGGGATGTGCTCGTGTCATTACTGATAAATTGATCATTTTATTCATTAATCGGGCTCAAAACCCACCATCTCTCTTACAACAATTGGCAAGAATGAAAAGCCCACACAATCTGGGTGAAACAGTTGATAATTCTAGAGTAAACATCACATCGCTCTGCTTTCAAACATCACAGCAGAAAGGCCGAAATATTCATGCTTCTCCTCGTACCTTTCAACCCAAACAACCCGAAGCAGTTGGAGTCAATAGCACCATCTTCAAGTGGCAGAAAGAGACTGCTCTGCTGATTGCCTCTTTCTGACTGGACGCCGTTATAAGAACCGAGGAAAGCGGACAACTGCCCTTCTTGTCACCCACCAGACTGGGGTCGTGCGAGTGGCGACTTCCGAAAACTCTCGGTAACTCATACATTTACAATAAAATTATCGATGATTTAACACAGATTGTGTGGGCCCCCCGTGGTTGATATCGCAGAGATATCAGCCATTAATTATCCTTTGGTCTTTGCAGGCTGTGTAGTCGGAGGAAACGGGACTTTTTGTCATCTTTCAAAACTTTTATTTTAATGTTTTTGGCATTTAAGGAAAAAAAAAAACCGAACCGGCTTGATAATCATGTAACCCATTTTTCTATTTGAACTAAAAACAGTAACTATAGCAGATTCCATTTTTCCATTTTCACCACAAATAGAAAAAATGGAAAAAATAAACAACTGATCGAGGTTATCATATTTCCTTAGTTTTTTAACTTTTTCCGAACAACAACAACAACAACAACAAAAAGGCCCAAAACACCTTGACCGACCCTGAGCGCCCTTTTTGGCGATAAACTCGCCTTAAGTGAAAGTTTTAATTAAAGTAAGACAGGGGAAAAATGAAAATTAGTACAAAATGTTAGTCTTTGATTTATGCGGCTAGACTCCCCGCACGCCCCCGAGTTATGAAAATCTGCATCTCCGTGCTGTATCTAGCACATGCTAGAGTTTTTAGGCGAACCTGGTTTTAACCTGTCGTATCGTAATAGTCACCATGCTCCTAGACTAACAATCGTACAGAATTGTGAGTTATTTTAGCGTGTGTGTTCTAGGGTTTTTTTGTGTGCATTTGGCTAATTAAGTATTTGTCTAGTTTTTTTACGGTTCATTCGTTCATTGGTGTCATTGTTCAGCGCTTGAATTGTATCCTTGATATGATGGATTGTTTTGGACCCCGAGTACTGCAAATAGATGTTGAGTTGGACAGGAACGGGTGGAATGTTCTGTGATGATACCTGTGCAGCTACCATACGCATATGTTGCGGACCTACAAATGATACCACGTGACTTTGTTTTCTCCCTATGAAAAAAGGAAATGCGCCATTTTTGTTTAACCGCGTGTCGTGCAACAGTCGGTAAATTGATTTCGTTCGTGATTTGTTGATGTGTTTCCCGGCTCATTGGGCTTTTGTACGTACGTACCTTTAGAAAACCTAATTGACTTATTGGAGAAAATACGAGTTCTCGACTACCACAAGATTTGTTGTGTTTGATTTGGAATCTACGTAGGCGCGGCCTGCGTAACAACCCGTCCTAAACAGCGTACCATATCCATATCTATATCTATATCTCGAGTGAAGCTTGATCCTCGCAGTTATGAAGGCAATTTCGTAGATGTCATAGGTTGAAACCCCGTTGAAGTCCTGATTTTTTCTTCTCTACACAATTGCTAAAATTGCGTTCATTCATAACTGCGAGGATCATAGCCTCACATGATTTCATATCCTCAGTTCAATATATGATTCATTTCATATATCATTTCTTTCGTTATATCTGTATATATGATGTAAATTACAATTTTTGTTTATGTTTTAAATCTTCGAAGAGCCTTCTGTAAATCATTAGTTTTTTTTTCGAGAAAGGGGTCTCTTGCGAGAAAAAAGTGGTCCCTGGTCTCAACAATTTGCAATCTCCTTGTTATACAAGCAAGTTATGTACCGACATTTATTGGCGTCCTAAAGTGTTTGTGCAAGATACAATATGCAAGGGAAAACCTTCCATGTCCAGTTATCTACGACCACTATTTCGAGGGCGCCGTGTCACATCACCATCAACCAGAGACACCGCAACAAAGTGGCGAAAACATTCATTAAAAAGCGTAAAAGTAAAGCACAAGTCAACAAAGATAGTTGACACAGACAACAACTTAGAAAGACATGATACCTTGGATGTCAACCCAGCCAGGAAATAAGTAGCTGACATACCTCTTTAGCAGAACGTTAAACGACTGGTGTCCATCACAAGCTAGGAAAGAGTTTCAACCTCGATACAAATGTTTTAAGATTAAAGGAAGTTAAAAAAATGTAATTTCATGATAATCCTTTAGCAACTTAAAGTACTCTGATGACAATAAAACTGCGTCAACAGAACTGCTTATTTCCTAAAAGAAAAGAAAAAAAAAAGGAAAAGCAAAAAAGAACAGAAAGAAGGACGCCCTTTTTCATCATTCAAAGAAGAAAACGCACTGAATGTAAGGCACCGGAAAAATGACTTGGACTTCTTAACTATTGACAACACGTGAAGCGTCTCAAGTAAACCATTTGTTTTTTCTTTAAGCTCAAATTAAAAAAAAAAACAGCCCTGGTTACAGCGAGCCATGATGTGATGAACCTGTCCCTGCAATTCCCAATTGGGTAACTGTGTTACACTCTATTGAGAGGCATTATCACATCGCTAAAATTTCTGAGAGGAAAAGAGTGTATTAACTCAAGATTCCTCTAGAGGCTGTGTATATCTGAGATTGGTCTCTCAACCGAACATGTCACTGTAGACCTTGTATTAAAAACGTAAATACAAAAAGAAAAACACTAAGAAGGTCTTCTCTTCCTAAAACCAAACATGATTTAAATTCCTTTTGAAACTTATTTCTTCATGGTGTGATAAAAGAAAAGTCAAACAATTTATAATGCAAGTAACATTACCTTTTTACAACTGCAATAGGCTGCTTTACAGGAATAGTTTCACTACCACCTTGCCTTCGTGAAAACTATCAGGTACAATAAAAATTGATGGACGACCTCAGCCAAAAACGAAATATATATTCCGTGACGTGTGAAATTACTGAATAAATTATACATGACACAGTGAGTGTTTTAATTTATTTTCTGCGGGTTCCATTTACAAATTTTGGTTGACAAGTAATTGCTTATTTCAGTGACAATGGCATAATACAGCCCCCCCCCC
>BLFK01000940.1:207339-220825 GCA_014634185.1 Astreopora myriophthalma | reverse complement strand
GCGAGTCGCATAGTTTGTCTTGAGTTTTTCGCTGTTGAAGAACTTCGTTACAATGGGTTCCTCTGGCTCTTTAAAAAGTTCCTTAAGTGTATTCTTGTCGTTTTCCACTGTAGATAAATCGAGGTTATTGATTCCTTTAAGTTTAGCTGGAACACTCGTCATTAAAGCGATCAGATCCTCCACGTTTTTCACTGTTATTTCTGTCTTGACATCGTCAAGCTTTATGAGGTAAGAATCTCTTGCCATAAGAACCTCGTTTAATTTCTTCGCCCATGTCTTATCGTTTCCTTTCGCATGTATGCATACTCCGAACAAAATCAAGCCGAGAAAGAGAACACTTTTCTTGGTTACCATTCTGGTTGGGTAGCTCATCCCAAAGCCCTCTTCCAATTCCCCTTCTTTTGACGATTCTCTACGAATGACATAAAAGCGATTACAATGTTAAAGGCGTAAAAGAAATCAAATAACTATAGAAGAATGTTGATACACTGAAAAGATGATCAATTAAACCAGTGAATAAGATCTTTTCTATAATTATGATCTCTGATCGACATCCTTGCCAAATTTTTTTGTTTCGACACTCACAGTACTTTAAAACCTTCATTGCCCGAATATAACGACTAACTCGCGGGTCCATGCAAAATCCAGTTTCTCAATCTCTTTACTATAATATAATTAACAACCTTTTAGCCTGTAAATTGATTAGAGTTCTTTTTAAAATGGTGAAATAATTAACAAAACATGGATCAAAGTACAAAAACCTGCTCTATTTACAATACTCAGAATCAAAGCGCGAAGCTAAAACATTAAAATAACAAGTGTAATGCAAGAGGGTATGCAGGTGTACAGGGCCTTGAATCCCAAGGGGCAATAATAAATGCCGTTTAACACTCCCTCTCCGCTCAGTCTCTGATCAGTGCCAAGGAGGAAGGTGGACCGGCCCACACTCCCCACCCCTTTTTCTTTGCCGAAAATTCGTGTTTGGATCGCGAAATGGTTACAGTTTCCACATCCTCAAGGGTGCTCGATCAATTTTCCCATATCTTTATGACAATGAGCGCGAGTAATTGAGAGTTGTGGAATAGAATACTGTTATTTGTATTATTGTGTTCTGCTTCACCTGAAGCCTTGAAAAATGAGTTTATTATGAAAAACAGCTTTTTGTTTGTTTGTTCTTTTTCCACTCAACTTTCGTTTTTTTCGGAGACGGATCTTTTAGCGCTGAGCTACAGTAGACTCATGGAAGCTGGACCATTGAAGTAGGTTCTGGTTACGAGTGTGTCCTAGATCCAATGGACGAGCCTGTTTTTGAAGTTGCGAGCGAAGAAATCTCGAAATAAATGTATCGTAACGAAGGCGTTGTGGACGGAATTGCGTAGCGAGTGAACTGACATGGAGCTTCAACATCTGTTCTGCGATTCTACGGAGTAGTTGAGTCGGCGGGGTCATTTTCAGTGGATTTATTCGCTTCGAGCGCCGGGCACCCCGGAAATCAGTTACCAGCCTTGGGTTTTTTTAGGTGTGGAAACCCACGCACAAAACGATAAGTGGCCGAAATCGCGTTAGATCGGCCTGAGAAGCTGGCAAACAACAAAGAATACAACACGACACAGGGTAAGTAGATGTTATTTACAAAATATAAGAATAATTGACCTTTTCCAGCAAAGCCGTTGCCTTCCCAAACAAACATTTATATATTCAAACCGTTACACCACATTTTGAACCTGGGCTGCCCGTGTTTGAACTAAAAACAGTAATTATAGCAGATTCCATTTTTCCATTTTCACCACAAATAGAAAAAATGGAAAAAATAAAACAACTGATCGAGGTTATCATATTTCCTTAGTTTTCTAACTTTTGCCGAACAACAACAACAACAAAAAGGCCCAAACACCTTGACCGACCCTGAGCGCCTTTTTTGGCGATAAACTCGCCTTAAGTGAAAGTTTTAATTAAAGTAAGACAGGGGAAAATTGAAAATTAGTACAAAATGTTAGTTCTTCGATTTATGCGGCTAGACTCCCCGCACGCCCCCGAGTTATGAAAATCTGCATCTCCGTGTTGTATCTAGCACATGCTAGAGTTTTTAAGCGAACCTGGTTTTAACCTGTCGTATTGTAATAGTCACCTTGCTCCTAGACCAAGAATCGTACAGAATTGCGAGTTATTTTAGCGTGTGTGTTCTAGGTTTTTTTTTTGTGTGCATTTGGCTAATTAAGTATTTGTCTAGTCCTTTTATGGTTCATTCGTTCATTCGTGTCATTGTTCAGCGCCTGAATTGTATCGTTCATATGATGGATTGTTTTGGACCCCGAGTACTGCAAATAGATGTTGAGTTGGACAGGAACGGGTGGAATGTTCTGTGATGATACTCGTGCAGCTACCATACGCATATGTTGCGGACCTACAAATGAGACCACGTGACTTTGTTTTCTCCCTATGAAAAAAGGAAATGCGCCATTTTTGTTTAACCGCGTGTCGTGCAACAGTCGGTAAGTTGATTTCGTTCGTGATTTGTTGATGTGTTTCCCGGCTCATTGGGCTTTTGTACGTACGTACCTTTAGAAAACCTAATTGACTTATTGGAGAAAATACGAGTTCTCGACTACGACAAGATTTGTTGTGTTTGATTTGGAATCTACGTAGGCGCGGCCTGCGTAACAACCCGTCCTAAACAGCGTACCATATCCATATCTATATCTATATCTCGAGTGAAGCTATGATCCCCGCAGTTATGAAGGCAATTTCGTAGATGTCATAGGTTGAAACCCCGTTGAAGTCCTGAATTTTTTCTTCTCTACACAATTGCTAAAATTGCGTTCATTCATAACTGCGAGGATCATAGCCTCACATGATTTCATATCCTCAGTTCAATATATGATTCATTTCATACATCATTTCTTTCGTTATATCTGTATATATGATGTAAATTACAATTTTTGTTTATGTTTTAAATCTTCGAAGAGCCTTCTGTAAATCATTAGTTTTTTTTCGAGAAAGGGGTCTCTTGCATAGATAGATAGATACGTTTATTAAGACACTACATGGCAGTATAAACTGAATTGCGTAGAGAAAAACAATTACAGACTATTTACAAATGTGTATACTAAAAATTAATAATTAAAATATATAAAACTAAGCTATTTACACATCTTCATAGTTTTTGCTTGCGAGAAAAAAGTGGTCCCTGGTCTCAACAATTTGCAATCTCCTTGTTATACAAGCAAGTTATGCACCAACATTTATTGGCGTCCTAAAGTGTTTGTGCAAGATACAATATGCAAGGGAAAACCTTCCATGTCCAGTTATCTACGACCACTATTTCGAGGGCGCCGTGTCACATCACCATGAACCAGAGATACCGCAACAAAGTGGCGAAAACATTCATTAAAAAGCGTAAAAGTAAAGCACAAGTCAACAAAGATAGTTCACACAGACAACGAACTTAGAAAGACATGATACCTTGGATGTCAACCCAGCCAGGAAATAAGTAGCTGACATACCTCTTTAGCCAGAACGTTAAACGACTGGTGTCCATCACAAGCTAGGAAAGAGTTTCAACCTCGATACAAACGTTTTAAGAGTTAAAGGAAGTTAAAAAAAAATGTAATTTCATGATAATCCTTTAGCAACTTAAAGTACTCTGATGCCAATAAAACTGCGCCAACAGAACTGCTTACTTCCTAAAAGAAAAGAAAAAAAAAAGGAAAAGCAAAAAAGAACAGAAAGAAGGACGCCCTTTTTCATCACTCAAAGAAGAAAACGCACTGAATGTAAGGCACCGGAAAAATGACTTGGACTTCTTAACTATTGACAACACGTGAAGCGTCTCAAGTAAACCATTTGTTTTTTCTTTAAGCTCAAATTAAAAAAAAAAAAAAAGAAAAAGAAGAGAGAAACACCAGCCCTGGTTACAGCGAGCCATGATGTGATGAACCTGTCCCTGCAATTCCCAATTGGGTCATTGTGTTACACTCTATTGAGAGGCATTATCACATCGCTAAAATTTCTGAGAGGAAAAGAGTGTATTAACTCAAGATTCCTCTAGAGACTGTGTATATCTGATATTGGTCTCTCAACCGGACATGTCACTGTAGACCTTGTATTAAAAACGTAAATTAAAAAAAGAAAAACACTAAGAAGGTCTTCTCTTTCTAAAACCAAACATGATTTAAATTCCTTTTGAAACTTATTTCTTCATGGTGCGATAAAAGAAAAGTCAAACAATTTATAATGCAAGTGACATTACCTTTTTACAACTGCAATAGGCTGCTTTACAGGAATAGTTTCACTACCACCTTGCCTTCGTGAAAACTATCAGGTACAATAAAAATTGTTGGACGACCTCAGCCAAAAACGAAATATATATTCCGTGACGTGTGAAATTACTGAATAAATTATACATGACACAGTGAGTGTTTTAATTTATTTTCTGCGGGTTCCATTTACAAATTTTGGTTGAAAAGTAATTGATTATTTCAGTGACAATGGCATAATACAGCCCCCCCTCCCCCCAAAAATAGTATAATATAATCCCCTGTCATCTAATTCGTTTCTTTTCCAAGGGTCTCAGTTCTAGGTATTAAGAACAAGCAAGTTAGGAAACACGCGTGCTTTACAACAAAGCCTTTAATCCTGCATTTTATGTTACTTACCTGTAGAATCGTCCGCAGACAAACCATTCTTTGTCGCTCGATAGTTTTGATCGGCGTAGACAATAAACACATATTGATTCTGTTTCTTTTCGAGGATAATGACACTACCCAGCCATCTCAAAATCAAACCGATGTAGTAGTTGTCGGCAATTTTTGTTTTGTTTTGTTTCTTTTTTTTCCTTTCAAGTTTGTGATGTTAATTACAGAATTTAAACAAGGTTTGTTGTGAAACAATCCCTGTTTGTTTGTTTGCTTGCATTTAAAGTAATTAATCTTTTGTAGAAACACACCTGTTTATGTTTGTTCTAGGTTAAAAAACGTAAATTTCGAACCAATTTCTCAAAATAAGACGAAGGAAAGGGTTTAGAAGGACACAGTTTTAGATAATCGTATTAAAAAAAGCTAGCGTTCCATTTTCTGGACTTTTATAAGTTGAAATTTTACCATCATTAATTTTTACGACACCGAATTGTGTTTCCATCTTGTAACAACTTCTGGTGTCTTGGGTTGACTGGTACTAAATAATGGTCATAGCAGGGGACATTGCTAAACAACGAAACGGCGAAACAGCGAAACGAAACACCGAAACACCCGAACAGCTATTGTTTTCGAAAACAAAAAAAAATAAAAAACCATAGCTGTTTCGGAGTTTCGTTTCACTGTTTCGTTGTTTCGTAATGCCCATGGCAGGGCGCCTTCTAGTGGCTACCCTCCAAACATTTAGCATCAGTTCATCACGAGGGTGTATTTTTCTTTTTCTTTTGCTTGCTCAAAATGAATGTTGCCTAGTTTTCATTAACAGACGATGATTGAGAGCTCGCAAAAAAATAAAAAACGCGAAAGTTTAATGACCAGTCTCACTAGTCCAATCATGTTAAATTTAGTCGTGTAAGACCATGAGCAAGACTTTACAGCTTAGTTTTGAAGACTGAGTTGAGTTCTATCGAAGCCAGCAAGGTATATAGGACATGAGAATAATAATCGCCGTCTTCAGTTTTATATTAGGTGCAGGTTCATGACCATTTACAATAATTATTTTCGCAAAGTCAAATATATTTTTTTGCAATGTTCCTTTATTGCAGAACTAAATTGTTTTTTTCACAATGGCTGAATACGTAATTTAGTTGTATATCTTTCAAGCTGTCAGATTCCTAAATGAAGATACTTGATATAGCACGCTTTACGAGTTTACAAAGCAATGACACTAGTCGGTAAAACATTACTCAGTGATGACATTTTGCGGTGTACTGGAGTGAGGAATTGCTTTATTCTTTCTTCTCAAAGAACCACGCACTAATTGTAGCAGCCGCGTTCAGACAAGCCAAGGAAGGCTGAGCTCGTTAGAACAGAGTTAAACCATTGGTAAGTTGCTTGTTGATGTTGATAATTTTCTTTAACAATGTCCTCCGTTTGCACCAATATTTCCTTTTTGTTTTTCTTTCCTCTCATTTTGAACTATATGTCTTAACTCTTTCATTAATTTAATGCTTTGTTTAGTCTTAAACCACCCGTGATCGAAAAAAAACAAAAAAAAGAAAGGAAAAAAAAAAACCATTCACGAAATGAGATCTTAAAGCTGGATGGGATCTTTGTGTTTTGGAATGTTTTGTACTGTCTTTTGATTACCAAACTTTTTTCCTCTATGTATTGATTTATATTATTGCTTAGTCGCTTTCTGGTAAACGAGTGGGTCCTCCCCCTTTCCCCCTGCCACCAAGAAATAAAATAAAATAAGAGGAAAGAATAAGAAATATAGTACTTGAAAAAGTCGGTTGGAATTGCACTTTAAAATTAAATGCTTGTCAAGAACCTTCCCCCCCCCCCCCAAATCCCTATGAGACATCGCGTCTTATTAATTCCGCCTGAGCGTTCGCATCAATGACCGTACATTTTTCTTGATCCATTTATTGGCATCTATCACTTGTTTGAAAACAACACCACGCACACTCGAGGTAATGCCTTGACTGACTTGAACAGCGATCACGGAAACACTAATAGGAGAACTTGAAATTTTAATCTTAAGAGTTTTTCTCGATGACTTTGCGGATGCGTTTTATTTTTCATTTCAGAGTCATGGAACCCATTTTAAAATAGTAGATAAAATTCACCAGAAAATGTACCTTTGAGTATAGTTTCATTATTGCAAGAATCTCTTGAATATTCTAATCATGGCAATCTCTTATAATGTAATATAAATTAATATTGTGAAGTCGCTTTTTTAACGAAGAAATGGTTAGTACGTATTCCCCAAGTGAAGATGAATGTTTTTTTTCCTGAATTAAAGGTATGACACCTTATAAATGGGCTTGTCATGATAAGGGATCTAATATAATGCACAGCGCGACAACAAAACAGGCCTATACTTTGTGGTGAGGGAGTTAATAACTTTTATGTGTTCGTTTTCTGGAATTTGAAACTCCTGAGAGGTGCTGAGGACAATATCCTTTGGAAATTATTTGAATATTTTTGTCTTGAGAGAATACTTGGAGTTTTCGTGGTCAGATGTGGCTACGGCGATTAATTGGAGGCATGAAAATAGACATGGCATATGGCTTAGCACATGCTTGGCTGCCAAAGGTTCCGAAACATTAAAATAAGAATCTACGCCTCTTTCCCGAAGAGGTTTCAAAGTTTTAAACCTTATGTCAAGTTGGTAACGAACTAAAATATAAGCTCCTTATGGCATGATAAGGCCGAATGCTTAGCTCTAATTCTTCATGAAGATTCAGCATGTTTCTGTTTCCCTTGCTGTTTCAGATCCTGGGAACTAGGGCTGCAAGATGTATATTTGGTTTTACACAACTTTTTTTTGCCTTTTGATGACGCTATTCATTTCAGGTAGCTACCTCTCAACTATTCCTTGTTCAGTGAAAGGGCTGTTTGTAACCCACAGGTGTTTACTCCTGTACATCGCTTCCAAAACATCCCAAACCTTGTACGTCTTATGGCCACATAAATAGGACAATTCATTTTCATTGATGGTCCTCATTGCTGTAACATCTCTTGCGTCACACCACATCATATTATTGTGAGAGGAAATCCGAACTTCAGATGGGGTTTGAGCCCACCACCTTCTGTTATCTAGTCGGATGCTGTAACCATCGAGCTACTGGAGACTCCGTGGTGAGCAAAGGTGAAACATGACCGGGATGGGCATTGACTAGAACTGCATCACGCAGTCATATAGTCAAATCCCAAACAACCACATATGACTCATAACTACATCCGCGTTCGTACAGTCACGTTAAGGCATATCGGCGATAAACCCTCGCTACCCGCATCACGCAGTCACATTATTTACTGACGCATCAAGTAGTCAACGGCATTTTGTTTTACTGACGCATCAAGTAGTCAACAGCATTTTGTCTCACATCGATTATTTTTTTAATTTTGTTTTTTGCTAAATAATACGTATCTCTTTTGTTTTCTTCTAGTGGGTTGTATTTTTCACCCATACTCCGTCTTGTAACAATAAGTATGACTTTCAGGCGTCCCGAAGTTTAGCATCGAAGCCACTTCTAATGTTATTTGTGATCTAGTTCTAATGTTATTTGTGGTCTAGATCGGCAAGTAGCTGGGAAATGCGGCAGTTCAGGGATTGCTGACACCCCATGGGCTGCCTGTCTTGTTGCGGACGATGGGGGCGTTTGCCCACACAATTTCAAGAAACTTGAAGACGATGGAACCTGTAGCCCCTCTAGCAGGAAAACTCCACCGTGGAAGACACGGGTTTGTTGCCTTCTAGGACCAGAGTTTGGTCTATCAGTAAGTATAGTCAACAGCAAATAACCTTAAAAATAACCCTTTAAAATGGGTAATGAATAGTGCCAAACAAAGGAAAGCATTGTCCAGCAAGTTTCAATTGAAATGCCCTGAAGGGAGTACCGGAACACTTACGGGAATACCGGACACTGACTCCAACTTGGCAGATACAATAAATATCTTGCCAAAAGCAGTACTAGTTAATCGCTTTATTTGACGGGTGGCGCCCAGTGTATTTTTCCGCCGAGTAAAAAGGTAAAACTTCTCTGGAGCTTTAATAACAGTGGAGTATTTAATAAAGACTGAAGGTCATTTAATTTGGAGGCTGCGCTAAATAAAAGTCACAAACCAATACCTAGCTGCTATTTTGCACTCAGGTAATGGATAATTCTTTTTTCTAAATTTCGTCTTGATTTCTTCAGAAATATGAAATACATGATAATTAACTCGGTTACAACTCTACCGATATTGTGAGGGAGTTTGCCTTGTCTGAAAATGCGGCATCAGTCTTACTTATTGATGAACACTACCTTACCATCTCGTAGGTCAAAGACTCTCCATGCTTAGCAGGGTCTTCAGCAAGTGATGAAGTTGACAAGAAAAGCAAGAAGCACCACTTTTAGTTGGTGAAAAAGGAACGTTTAATAAAATTGATAGATTTCAGCTGTTTACATTTTTGTTTAGACGTGATAAAATATTAAGGTGACTCACCCGAAACCGTGAATGTAATTACCGATTTAAATACATGAGGAGATTGCCAGTTATGAGATCAATAAACACATCGAAACTTTGAATTACACACTTATTCTTGGAGTTGCATGGTGTCAGACCATACGTGTGAAAAGAAATGTTTTTTTATCCACGAATAAATGAGCATTATCTTTTTCATACACATGAACAGGTAACGGGACTTGAAAAACATCAACAATAACAAAAACGACTGTAGCGTTTCCTGAGTACCAGGAGAAAATCGAACCCAGTAGCTACGATCAAACAGGTGTCAAAGAAATCCATTTTTCCATAGGTGGTGACCAGAATCCAACCCTAAAAAAGCAGCCTGTAAAGAGTCTCGGCCGTTGGTATAGCATCCCAGTTACTGATCGTCATCGCGGTACCGAAATCGAGAAGGCTGCAAAGGAAGGTTTAACAACCATCAATGAGACAGCTCTCCCCGGAAAGCTGAAGGCGTGGATCTTCCAACATGGCCTCCTTCCTCGCCTACTTTGGCCACTACAGATCTACGAGGTAACACTCACTCGCGTTGAAGCAATCCAACGGCACGTCAACAAATGCCTCAGAAAATGGCTAGGTGTCCCTGCCAGCTTTACAACTATCGGGCTGTACATCCGCTCGGCTAAGGTACAGCTACCAATTTCTTCCATCGTTCGATGAATTCAAGACTGGCAAGGTGCGTCTCCACATGATGCTCCGGGATTCGCCTGAGCAAGTGATCTGCGAGGTACAACCTGAGGTGAAATCTAGCCGGAAATAATCTGCTGAACAGGCAGTGACTGAAGCAGAAGCTAGTCTTCGAACTAAGGATATCGTAGGGGCGGTGCAAGGTAGTAGAGCTGGCCTAGGTAATAACGTACGTCACTGGTTCTCTGCGCAGGGACCTAAAGGCCACCGTGTGATGGTTATCGAAGAGGTACGCGCCATCGATGAAGAAAGGAGATCAGCTACAGCAGCTGGGTTTGCTAAACAGTGTGCGTGGTCGAGCTGGGAAGAGGCAGAACAGAGAAAACTCAGCTGGCCCACCCTTGCTCAGATGGAGCCATTGAGGATCGGCTTCCTACTGAGGTCGACGTTCGACCTCCTTCCTGCACCTACAAACCTCAAACAATGGGGCATTAACGACGACATTTGCCGTGCTTGTAACCAAACGCGTGCTACCCTAGAGCATGTGCTAACGGCTTGCAATAAATCACTCCAGAAGTATAACTGGAGGCATAACAAAGTGTTGCAGGTTTTAGCCGAAGTCTCACAGGCCCAATGCGCCAGCATCAATAAAACACCAGTTAAGGAGGTAACAAATCAAGGTATCAATTAAGTTCCACAGGGAGGGTGAACAGCCCCAACCAGCCGCTGTGAAGAGAACGAAACAGCCGAGTCTACTTAAGGGTGCCCAAGACTGGCAAATGCTGGCTGATCTCTCTGAAGCCCTGCATTTTCCGTGTCACATTGCTCACAACTGTGCGCCCGGACATCGTAATCTGGTCCGACTCCCGTAAATCACGCGTGTACCTGGTTGAATTAACTGTGCCTTGGGAACAGAACTTATAGTTTGCAAATGAACGCAAGAGAACCCGTTACGAGCTCCTCCGTGCTAACTGTGAAGACCGTGGCTGGATCTGCAGCGTTATACCCGTTGAAGTTGGTCGCCGCGGTTTTATTGCAAGATCGACCAGGTCCTTCCTGTCAAACATCAGACTCCCAACGAAAACTCTCCAAGCAACAATCAAGACTCTTCAACTATCATGAAGAATTTGAACACGCTCAAAGTGAATGATAGTTGATGATAGTCGATGATAGCGCATGATAGTTGGTGGTCAAACGAGCGCGCGCTCTTTAACTATCATCGACTATCATCAACTATCATCGACTATCATGCACCGTTTGACCAGGGCTTAATAGGGAGCTTAAGCAACGACGACGTCGACGAGAACGAGAACGCCACAAAACAATAGGCTTAATGAGCACAAACAATGGCTCCGCACGCTCTGCACGTGCGTTTTACATTTTGGTATATTCCTTTGCAGTTCTCGGCTAAACAATGACGTGAAATGACCAGATTTAAGGTTTTGTGTAGGACGTGAGTGCAAGTCGATAAATTTTCCATTCTTTGTCTAAACTTTAACGGCGTTCGTACCAGTTCTGCTCCTGAAATTTAGTAATTGTTTTACATACGGAAAGAGTTGGAATGAGCCCGAAGGGATTACAGTAACGCCACGGTGTGTTTTCACATGAGGTTTTCGTAGCGGTCGTCGTCGACCTAGTCTCCTTCGCAGCCGTTATTAGTGGGGAGGAGCGTTGCGTGACGACCCTAATAACGGCTGCGAAGGAGACTGACCTTGCTTAAGCTCCCTAGTGATTATCTTGTTAAACTGCATCCAGCAAAGATCTCTGATATCTGCTGCCTGGACACTCCTTGAGCATATACCACACGCTTGCTGCTATTACGCATGACCAGGCATCACCCAGTGGCATCTGCCGCTGGCAGCGCCAGGAATTGTAATCCCGTTGCTAGCCATCGAAACTACCATATTTCCTGGTCGACGGCTGACCAGGGTGATGCCTAGCAGTTGGCAGTTAAGCCTTTGTATGAATTCGTCTAGGTGCCCGTAAACCCATGATTTTTTTGTTCCATTTATTTTCAAAAGGAACGCATCATTTGGTGAAGGTTAAATAAATAAATAATAAAAAGAAGAAGAAGCAAGCCTGCTGACGACACTACAACAAATTTTCGTACTTCTGAAAGTACGAAAATTACAAGAAGACTCACACAAACATACATGTGAAGAAGAGATCTAATCACCCACAAAGTATGAAAAGAGCTATTATAAAAGGTTTTGCTGACAGAGCGAGGGCTTTATGTGATAATAAACATCTAGCGGAGGAACTACAAAACATCGAGGATGTGTTTGTAGCGAATGGGTACCCCAGAGAAATCGTGAAAAGGTTTATGGAACCGAGACCTCAACAGATAGACAAAAGAGAGCAAGAAGAACAAGAAAGTCGTGGAGTCGTGACTATACCATATTTAAAAGGGTTGTCTGAACAGTTCAGGAGAACTGCTAACCGGCACTCCTTTCGAGTTGCTTTCAAGCTTGGAAGAAAGATATAAGAGATTAAACGCACGTGTCAAGAAACGCTTTGTGAAAGGCAGAAATGCGTTGTACATAAGATTCCTTGTGCTTGCCAGAATACGGTGTATGTGGGAGAAACATGGCGCCTCTTCCAGACGAGGAAGAAAGAACACATGGATAAAGTCAGACTAACAAATGAGGACCTTCGTAAAGGAAACACTCTGTCATCCGAAAAACGAGTGGGAAAAGAGGATGGAGGCCTAGCACGACACACTATGGAGTGCCAAAGGGTTTTGACTGGGAGCACGCAGAGATGGTAGCAAGGGAGAGAGGATTAAAGCAAAGGAAAGTTCTTGAAGGAATTGAGTCACTACGACAGAGACATTACGGAATGAGGGTCCTTAACAATTTTGACCACGTTGATACATGGAAACCAATGCTAAACTCCTTCTTTGAAGGTGAAAATTGCAAGAGACGATGAGTCACCACAGAACGTAAAAGTACTTGATAGGCCGGCATTTCCCGCGCATTTTAACATCATTTACGTCGTGTAATGGTCACGAAAACGACATGTGCGGTTACAAAGTTGAACATTGGAAAAAAACGATCCGCCATATTGATAACTTTTTAACAACCTGAAGGAGACCAGTAAAACTAGTCGAAACGTCGATTTTTAGAGACATTTTAACCTCGGAAAATCCCGAAAACAGTTCATAGGTTTTGATTTTACAACAATTTTGTCTGAATGTCTATAAATCTATATCTATAAACGCAGCTTTGGCACTATTTGGTAGTATTTTGGACACCTTTTTCCAAAAACGCCATACATCGACGGGAAGTGATTTGACCTTGATTCCCCTCCCCCCCGCAGTACGCTGCACCCATCTCCTCCGTAAACAGGCAGTTTAGGAACTTTAGGAGCTCAGCTCAGAGGCTTGCAATGAATAGATGGAGGGAAAGCGAACAGGTTTGTTGTCCTCGCAAAGGCGACACATTCTCCGCGCATGAACGACAATTCAATCCCCATATGGATTATACCAACGGTGAAGAAGAGGATAGATTTTGTGGGTTCCCGGATTGGACTTAGGGACTAGTCACCTCGTTTGATCGACGGCGCTCAGAAGAAATTAAACATGCACCGAACCTCAAGTCCACTTGACGAATTTTGCACTTTTATTATCATTCTGTTGTTTGGAAAAGGACGTCTCTTCTACAAGGACTAAAACCAATGCCTATCGACAAGTCGAATGACGTAATGAAGCT
>BLFK01000940.1:177339-202339 GCA_014634185.1 Astreopora myriophthalma | reverse complement strand
AAAGAATCAGACAAGAGCAAAGTAAGAGAAGGAAGGCGCCAGAAGAGAACAGGTTTGTGCGAACGGTTGTTGGGGCGGTTTGTTGGTTGTAACAGTTCGTTTGTTTGTTTGTTGTTTGTGCCTGGAGAAGTTTTCAAGGACAAGGAAAGAACTGAACTTTAATAAGTAATTTAGTTTAAATAATTAAGTAGAGTAGTGGTAGACGCCCCTTCACATCAGTTTGGGCGGTTGGAAAAGGAGGCTTCTGATTGGTCCATTCAAATTTTCCCGCCGAAAAGGACCAAGCTGATTGGTGGATTTCAAAACACCACCATTTTGAATATTTAAGACCAGGGATGACGTCAGACCGGACATGACGTCACGCCCCAACCGGAAGTCACGCTCGAAACGCATTGTTTTGAATAATAACAACGAATTTTTAATGAATAAACGACTATTTACAAGCGGGAACGTGGGAGGACTCCGAGTGAACCCTCGTCCCTCAAGACACATCGTCTTGACTTCCATCTAGAAACCTAGTTTGACAAGCGGGAACGTGGGGGAGGCCCGAGGGACGCTCCCGTCCCAAGTTAGGAAAAACGATGTACAAAGAAAGGTGGGGCGAGAGAAAACCTGGTGGTTGCCGAGAAGGGGTGCGTCACGACAGTGCAGGCTATGACGCTGACCATCTCTGACAGACCCAGCCCCTCGGTGCCGACCCAGGTCCCCTCCGACACCCCAAAACGAATTTTTACACAAAATCCTCGTCGTCGGTGTCCGACAGCAATTCGCCGAGGAGATGGACGTTGTCGAGGTCGGCCTCGTCCAGGGGGTCCTCGGGGAAACGGGTGCCATACGGGTACGTCTTGGCCTTAGTGATGGGATCCAAGACGCGCTTGCTGAAGACCAAGCGGTAGTCTTTATCGGCCGATCGGGTGTGCAGCGTGTAGGTCTTGGGTTGCCGCACGATCTTGCGTGCTTCGTGGATGCGGGTCTTGCGTGGTGCCTCCAAGGGGTGGTGCAGTTCGTCCAAGGTGTTTTGACGTAACACCTGGTAGTTCAGTTGCACCACCCCTTCCGCATTGAGCGAGAACCCTTTGACCTTACACTCGGTCTTGCCATCGTTGCAGACGTACCCGTAATTCTTGGGCCCCCCCGAACAGAATTCCACGATGTGCTGGGAGGGTTTCAGCTCGTCGGTGAAATCGCCGAGATGGGTGCCAAGGGTGACGTCGGGTTGATCTGGGCGATGCACGTAGAGGACCGAGTCCGTGTCGTAGTAGAGGACCTGATCCCCCAACAGTTCCAGAGCCTCGTACAGCCTCAAGCGGGCCCAGCAGGTGGTGAAGGCCGCCACGAAGACGTTCGTGTTGACGTTGAGGCTGGTGCAATGGTCTTGGGCTCGGAAATGCACTTCGACGCAGTGCTCGTCCAGACAGCTCACGTAGCGAACGTCGCGTTGGTCGCTGTCCATGAAAAGGCAGAAGGACTGCGGGTCGGTGAATTCCTTGACTTGCATCAAGTTGTCCCGCTGCCCGAATTTACCCCACATGGAGTTCAACATGAGCTTGGACAAAGACCGCTGACCCGGATTCTTGACGATCTTCACTGCGTCCAACTGGATGCCTTCGTGCCTGGCAAAGTCCTCGACGTAAGCTTGACGTTGGGCTTCCGTGTCGCACCCGGCGGGCCACCCCGACACCTCGGTCTTGATTTGCAGCCAGGTGTTCACGTAGTTCACAAACAACCCGACGCGCGTCTCGGGAAAATGGCAGACCTCGTGCACGTGTTGGATGATGTACCCCATCTCCGCGGCTTTCAGGAGCTCCGGGATGCAAAACGTACCCGTCAGGACCCGCTCATGGTCGGCATGGTCGCAGTCGAGGGGCGTCTCGTGGAGCGGTTTGTCCAGGTCCCGTTCCACGCATGCTCGGCACAGCGGAAACGTGAGTTTGCCACCGCACCGGTAAGGCAGGACGGGATGGAACAAGGCGTCCGGCGGCAGGATCGTACACGACGCCAACCCGAAGTACGACGACAGGTCCGTGGTCCCCGGTTCGTACAGGAACGTCGGATGCCCGACGGGGTACCGGCCGTACTTGTTCACCCATGGGTACAGGCTGGTATATTCCACGTACCGGATCTCCTCTCCACGTTCGGTGTCGACGAGGTAATACAACCAAGCCGCATTGGTGCGTCCCCCGAGGAAGGCGTCCCGAGGCTGGAGGGGCGGTAGCAAGGCGGCGTCGTCCACGAAGGCACGAAGTTCGGGCTCGGCCACTTTACGGGCCCGCCACTCGCACTCCCACACGGTCTCGACGTGGTACCCTCGACGACGCAAGTCCTGCAATCGCTCCATGGTGAAGCGGTACACTGGCTGGTGTTCCTCCCAGGTCAACCACTCCATAGACACTTGGGAGTGCTTGGGCGCCAGACGCCAGCCCTGCAAATGTTCGGACGCCAGGGTGTCGGGTTCCATGTGGTTCAGACGCAAGTCGTGCAGGCAGGCCCCCGCGATGGTCATCTTGTCGAAGGGACAGAATTGTGTGCGAGCCTTGAAGTCGCGTCGGAACACCAAACACCCTTGCTTGAGAAGACGGACGTCGGAAATGCAGTACGCCAGCAGGTCGCGTTGCAGGTCGAACTCCGTCCCGGCAGCCACTTGCTCGTCGTACCAGGCGTCGAAGGCAGCTCGGTCGGCGGTCGACAGGGTCTCGGGCGCAAAGGTGTCTCTCGAGGGTAGAGGACCCACGTAGTCGGCATGGTCCGGGGTATTGAACAAGTGCGGGAAATACCCCTTCTTGAACTGCGTGGGATCCAGGCCGAAGGTCTTGGGGAAGGCCGACAACTTCATGGTGAAGAAGGACAGCGAGTCGATGAATCGGACGTACCCCGCCTTGTACGTCAGTTGCAACAACCTGCCGCCCGTGCGCATTTGCTCGAACATCTGTTTGCGTTCGGTCAGACGTTTCACCACAAAGTAGGAGTCGTACCCTCGAAAATTGTGCGCCAAGGCCGTGACGTACTGGGTCTCGTCCACCGTCAGGTCTTCTAGCCATTGGAGGAACTGTTCGACGCACGTGTCGCCGCGAAAGACCTGCGGGGTGTCGTCCTCCGCCGTCATACCCACGATCAGATTGGGAACGTGCTGCCCCGTGTCCTGCATGGCCTCCACGTCCCAAAAGACCAGCAATGGGGGACGATACGGCTCGTCGTCGTCGTCGTCGTCCAGGGCGTCGTCGGCGCGCAATGTCTGGCACCCCAAACGGGCCTCCCCACCCTGACGTCGCGCCCACTGCCGCCGTTTGCGACCTTGGGCTAGGCGGGCCTGCTCTTCCTCTTCCTCGGGGTCGGGCGGGACCTGCACGAAGCAGCAATGCGTGGCCATCTCCACGTCTTGGTGGCACGAAGGACACTTGTTCCAGCCGCAGCGGTGGTCCTGCTGCTCTTTAATCGTGCGCAGCAGTTTACGGCACGTGCTGCATTTCCGCCATACTTGGCACACGCACAGTTGGCCGGGTCCCGACGGGGTACCACGACGGGTGTGGGTCGCGTGTAACTTGAGGCACCGGTCTCCGTAAAACAGGCGGTGGCAGGCCGAACACGACAGGTGGGCGGAGCGTTGGACCTTGTAGGCGTCGTGGAAGTCCTGGCACGTGTCCTGCAGGCACCCAGGACAGTGCACCTCCTTACCCTCCGAGCATCGATGACGATCGTCGTTGTTGTAAGGTTGGAGGCAGCGACTGCAGAAATAACTGCTCCCGAAAAACCCCGGCAACGTGGTCAACGTGTCGTAATGCTCGTCTTCGAGCAGCAGGGCCAAGAGGGTGTCCCCGCCGTCGAAGGCGAAGCACGTGTACTGATGGTTGGCGTCCATGACCACGACGCGATACTCGAGCAGACTGGGTGCCATGACCAGACGGTTGAGTTCCTGGAGTCCACAGGGTCCGGGTCCTAGCCCCACTTCCTCCAAGAGATGGATGGCTGCTTCGTCCCGGCGCCGTCGACATCGTTTTTTGTCGGTCCACTTGTTCCTCTCGGCGATGTTGCTGCCGGCCAGGTGGAACCAGCCGTCAACATCGTCAGCGGCATCGACACACGATCTGGGTCCCTCAGAGCGTTCCAGTCAACCCCACCCGGCTGCCCCTCCCTCGCCTCGTGCCTGATCCTGCCTGACTGGCCCGTCGACGAGAAGGGAGCCGAGTAAGTACCCGAGCGTGCCGGGACCGCCATCGAGACGGTGTCCGGGAAAGTCATCGCGCTTACCGTCGTCGTCGTAAGGCTGACCCCGAACGCTGGGCCGCTTACCTGACCTACCAACGAAACTGGCTCCGTGCCCGCCGGACCCAGGACCGTCCTGACCCCCCAGCCGTGGACTGCGAGGCCTGTGGCCTGTGCTTATGTTGCGGGGGCTTTGCCAGCCCGTGGACCGCGGCCTGCACGGCTCGATTGCAAGAGTGGGAACGGTCCTTGCCGACCCTGCACGCTCGGGCGTTGCTAGGAGACCTGCCCGTCGTCGAGGAGTTGGAAGAGGATTCGGACCTGGAGGCCATGGCCGCCGCGCTGGACGCCGCTTGCCGAATGCCGGAGCGTCGCACGTCGTCCCGGAAGACCCCGAGGACCCCTCCGGCATACGTCGAGTCGTACGACTCCGAGGAGGACGACATCCACGACCCCCCGTACGTGGCCTCAGCGTCGTCCGAATCGGAGGAGTCCGAGGTAGAGGAAGATCCCGCCCAGCAAGTCCTGGCACGCATCTGACGGCACAAGGCTCGCACCGACACCCGGACCCGAACCACCTGGACGCGCACCGATCGCGTGGACCGTGCCCTGCAAGCCGTGCAGTCCCCGGAAAAGACCCGCCAGTTGGACCGGTTCGACGCGCAATTAAGACGCGAAGACAGGGTGAGACCTTCACCAGCTTTATTAGAACTCGAACGTTTAGGATCCATTTAAAAAAATTACAATTTCAAACGGGTCTTGGCTTGCATGATTTTCTTGATGATGGCTTCGGTCCACGTCTTTTTCCCCGGGAGGGCAGTGATGGCCCGGATCATCTTGCGATCAGCCACGTGCTTGTCTTGCAGCGTCGTGGCTTTCGTGTAATCGATGTCGTGCACTTTGGCGATCTTGTCCAACTGGTTGATGCCTGGATCCCCGCGTTTCAAACGTTTGACGAGATGCGTGCCGGGCCCCATGTACTGGTACCCCGGCCAATGAAATTCCAAGCCGGTCTTGCCCAACCATTTCTGCACGTCCAACCCCCACCCGCACTGTGTTTTCTTCTTGGGTGTTTTCGCCCGCCGTCGTCGGGCCTGCGCTCTAGTAGTCGGTGCCATCGAGTTTCCGACGCGTCTTTTTGCCTTCGGCCCACGCTTCCCACCCGGGCAGAGGTCGCAATCGTCGGACTTCGGCCGGCGTCTTCCGGGTTTTTATAGCTTCCTCGATCCGCTCGCACGTGTCCCGGGCTTCTTTGAGCAGTTCGTCGGCGCTCGGGCGGCTCCGTCGCTTGGGTTTGAACCCGGTGGCTTGCATTTCTTCCAGGATCCCTTCTTTCATGTGCCGAGGTCGTCCGCCCGGCACCGTCTTGGGTCGGGCCCCCATCTCCTTCTTGACCACAGCCACGCCGCGCATTGGGCCTGGGGTCCCCACGAATGTGCCTTGCACCTCGGCCGCCACTGCACGAGGGGTTTCGGCAGCCCGGACCATGCGCTGCATCCATTTCTCCAAAGCCGAGGTGGTCAGATCGGCGTCCGCATCCCCCGCGTCCCCTTCGGCGCTGGCGGGCGGCAACGGCGCCGTGAATTGCCGCAACCGTTTGGTGGTGCGTCGCAAGGCACTGGAGACGGGTTTGACGTGTTGCACGGCCCCCAACCGCCCGGCTCGCGTCAACAACGAATTCTCGCCCACCGCGCCCTTGTAATACTGCACCAACTCGGGCACTTTCTGCTTGGGAATGACGATCATCTCCTCCATGCTCACGGCACATGACACGTGCACGTCTCACACAATTCCACTTGCTTGTCGACCTCCAACGAGTGATGGCACGGGTCGCAGTAGAAGCATTTCTCCAGCTGCATCTTGTCGCGCAACACCTTATTATACCCTTCCAGCACCTCCGCGTAATCCCGTTGCCACTTGCGCATGTCGTGCCACAACCGGGTGTTCTCGGCGTTGGCTTCTTGCAAGAGTTGCATCAGGGCCCGAAGGGTAGCACGCATCGGCACGTGTCGCAGAGACTCGTCCATAGTCCGGCGCCTTTCTGCGATAGTAGCCAAGCCCGTCATCGTTTCAAGGAATTCTTGCGTCGACCCACTTCGCGCAACACCTTTTTATGCTTGCGGAGCCGGGCCATCAACGGCGGCACCACAGGGATGCGTTTCTTCAACAGGTTCAACACCAATTCGCTGACGGCATTGATCTGATCGGCGTTGGCGTGCTGCAACAGATCACGCCGGGTGCCCGGCCCCCGTGCTTCTTGCAACAGGGCTTGCAAAAACGGCCGTTGACGTCGCAACTCTTGCATCGTCGTTGTCGTCGCAGGACCCCACCAGTGGCCAGATCCATCTTGAGCAACATGTGGGCCAGATTGGGTGTCGGAAACAAGGAGTCGCCGGCGGCCAGGTTGCCGTCGTCGCTCTTCTTCAAACGCAGTTGCATCCGAAAGTAACTGCGGCTCAGATCCACGTACTCGGGCAAGGCGGCCATTACGAATTCCACCGGATTGATGCCCGTGGTCACCGGGGACAGTTCCACCATGCGGTACGCCACGGCCGACGTGTCCGTGCTCGGCACCTCGAACAATTGAAAGTCGTCGGCGTAGGCGGGCTTCGAAGCCCCGAGCAGAGGTACGGCCGTCATCGTCATCGTCGTCGGTGTCTCACCCGGCCACCTCGTTGAGGAATGGCTCGACGTTTGCGGCACATGCTTCTTTTATGCAGTCGGGCCGCCAGCTCGAAGGCCAGCAGGACTTGAGCCCCGCTCCAAAGGCGTCCCCCACGCTGTTGGGTGATTTTCCGGTGGAGTTGGCCTGCCAGTTTGAGGGCCGGCAAGATGGGTGAGATGCCGAGGCTCCCGAGGAACCCTCCCTCTGCCTCGACAGACCGCGTTCTCGGTCGAGATCGCACGGGTCGCATCTTTCAACCGAACAGATCCGCCACGCGTCGTCGTTTCTGGGCCGTGCCACTCGCCAGTCCCTGCGCTTTTCATTTCACGGCTTTCTTCACTCGCGCCACCAGGCCTCGCATTTTCCCTGGGGCGGTTTGTTTGGCTCGACCCACCACGCTCTGCGCTTTCCGTTTCACGGCCTGCTGGGCTTGTCTTTTAAGCGTTCGGGTGGCCAATCGGACCACACCGCGGGGGCCGCCCAACGCGTCCAACCCCGATTTCAACAACGTCTTGACCCCCGACAACAAGATGCCTCCCAGACCGCGTCCGGTGTGGTCGGGCGTGTACCGCGTCAGACTGCCTCCTCGCATGCTGCCCTCTCGTGCTCGGCTCGGCTTTCTCTCTCTCTTTTTTATAGGTCGCTCCATTTGAGGTGCAAGGTGACGACCGTCACGCCCCTTCCCATGGTCGCCGGCCGCCCGTCGCCGTCGGTCAGGCGCACGTCCACCACGTCGAAGAAGAGTTGACGCACCGGCACGTACTGCACGTGGCGGGGTTCGAAGAGCGTCCGGCCTCGCCCCGTGCTCTGCCAGTCCATGTCGCACAAGACGTCGGTCGATCGCGTCCCCACCCGACGACTCTGGCCCACGTTGCTGTGCACGTACCACGTCTGGGACGCCCGACGGGGCCGTCGGCGAGGTTCGAAGAGCGTCTCTAACCAGCCATTATTCAATCCGCTCAGTTCCCACGAGTATTGTTGATACAAGATCACGCTGTTGCCGACGATCTCCCAGGCCGGCATGGTTTGCCCGGCCCAATCTTTCTCCAGGGTCACAGGATTGACGGTCGGCCGCACGGTCAAGCGGGGTCCGGGCACGCGATCCTGGGCGTCCGTGCCGCCCATCCGTTGCATCAGAACTTGACGCACGCCCAACCCAATGTCCCCGTCGTGCACCACCCGGGCGTTGTCGATCACCAACGTGTCCAGTTCGAGCCAACGAAACTCGGGCACGAAGGTGGCATCCCCTTCCTTCCAGTTCCACCCCACTTGCACCTTATTCCAGTACTTGTGCCGTAGATCGTCCACCACCGCTTTCACGAACGACGCCCCGTTTCGGCAACGGCCGGCCATGTCCTTGATGCGCGTCTCGGCCCGGATGCCCGGGCGATCGATGCATTGGTGGTCTTCTTCGAACGAAATCAAGTAGGCGAGCAACGTGCCGCGCGGGTACACGTGCAACAAGGCGTCTTGCCAACTCTCGTCCTCGTCGTCGTCGTCGGCGTCGTCCGGCACGCTCAGACGGACCACTCCCACCACCCAGCGTCCGCCTCGTAACCACAGGGGTGGCCTCATGCGGGTCCGGAAGGCCACGTTGGTGTTGTCAGGGAACCCGGCGTCGTTGCCGTCGCTGGGCAAGGCCACGTAAAAGGCGTCCATGGTCTACACTACGTGCGTCCCCGAGGCCGCTTTATACGTCCCGTCGGAAGTGCAAGGTCAACAGGGTGTGGCCTTGCCCAAACCAGACCAACGTGCCGTTCGTCTCGGCCACTTGCGTTTCCAACACTTCCATGACGTCGTTGTGCACAGGATGGTACTGCACGTGCAATGGTTCAAAGTACACCGTGCCTCGCCCTTGACGCTTGTACTGGACTTCGTGCAACAGCTCCATCACTTGCCGTTCCACGATGGTGCTACCTCCGGCATTGCAGTACACGTGCAAGGTCCGCGTCGGGTCGCCCACCACCACGCGAAACGCCTTGTTCAGGTTCTGGAACCGCCATTGGCAGTTCATGCTCAACGCCAGGTAGACGAACCCGTGCTGGTTGGTGCACACCGTCCAAAAGACGGCTTGACCACTCGAGTCGTTCAAGTCTCGGGTGGTCCCGGTCAAGGCCAGAATCGTATCATCGGGGAACTCCACGCAGGTTGGGGACCCAAGCTGTACTTCCCGTCGGTCTGCTCGAGCAACCACCCCATCTTGAGAGCCATTTTGACACTGAAGACGGGGGTGTTGTACCCATTCTGCTTGATCTTGGTCATGTCGACGATCAGATCGCGGTCAGCCCCTCGCTGCTCCCACCGAAACGTCGGTCCACCATGTACAAGAAGCACCACCTCGTAAAAGAAGAGGGGCGTGCAACGGGCCCACCACCACGCGGCAAGGGATGCCCAGCTGGTTCGCCACCTTTTCGGCCAGGGTATCGGTCCCTCGAGCGCCTCCCGTCACGAGTTCCGTCATGATGTCTCAAAAGAAATGAATACACATTCGAGTTCAAACACGACTTTTATTATTTACAAAACAAATGTTCACGCGTGGTCGGGGTTCCACGGGTTCCACGTACCACGAGTCGATGACCTCGGGACGATAAAATCAGTGTTTGTACGATCGACATTCCGGACACTGGGCAGGCGTCCACGCACGAGCCCTCGTGTACGTGGAATGCAAGGCGTCGAAATACTCTCCGTCTTTCTCTTCTTTACAGTCGTCCCACAAGACGCGATCCAACAAACGATCATCCACATGCGCCGTTCCTCGGCTTCCTTGTCGGCTCGTCGTCGCAGCCACATTTGCAGTTGATGAGTCACGTCTCGCCATCCTTCCACGGTCTCCCGAAGACTCCGGAGTTGATCGCACAACTGGACCCGTTCGTGGTCGTGGCACGCTTCTTGCGCCTCACTCAATGGGCGCTCCAACCCCTGGATCCGGTCGTGGAGGCGACGGGGGCTTCGGGCTCGCTCTGCTTCGTCAGCGACGTCGATGGAGCCGGAGGGGCTCGGGGGGTGAATGCATGACGCGTGTCCGCTTGGTGTCGGGGGCCCGTGTCCGAGCATCCGAGGGCGTCGGCAAAATCTTGCAGCCAATGCCAGTACGTCTCTTGGAACGTGTAACCCGCCGCCAGACCTCGCCGGATCCGTTCCAAAAAGTAGTCTTCTTCCGTCGGGTAGGTGGACGAATCGAGGTCTCGGTAGTAGGTCTGATAACTCACGTCTGCCAGCGAGGGTGTCGAGGGTCGACTCTTATAATCGTCTCCTCCCGGGGCGCCCAGCCCGTCGGGATCGCGTGCGAGGGGGCCGCGTGCGTCCTCTCCCACTCCATGGGTTGGCTCGGGCACCACGGTGGGGTCGGTGGGCTCGTCTCCCACGCCATCGGGATCCACGGTCGCACGCGTACCAACGGGCTCTCACCTCTTCGACATGGCCACATGCTTTGTCCAAGGGGTCCCGTCCTCTTCCTCTTATAGGGGTGCGAGCCACGCCCGCTCGGCCTGCCGGGAACCCTCGCGCGCAAGCGCGTGATGGAGCACGTGCTCTGTAGTCTTACGGGTCGGCCGTAGTTTTCCAGACGTCCCATGTGTGGGCACGTGCTCTGGGATTTCCCGGTGCCCTGCCATTGGACGACGATGAGGTCATCCCGTCATGCTTGTCTTGCGTGGATCCCAGGTATAAGAGCGTGGACCCCGCTCACTCGGCATTATTCGAGGGTCTCGACACAGTTTAGCAACAACAAGATGATCTCCTGGGAGTATGGCACTCTGTCTCCGGCCAAATACCCGTGGTCTGAGAAGACCCAGAAGAAGAAGACCCCACCCAAAAAGATGGACAACCTGTCGGGGGCGTAAACGGATTCGCTGACACGCCGTCAGAAACCGACCGTCCGTCGAAAAGCCCGCCAAAAAGCCGCCGCCGAACGCCACGCCCAAGGTGGCCAACATCTCGAATTGAGCACCCACTTGGAGAACGACACCACGCCCCGGGATGCTGCCGGCCCACCACCGTGCAAGAGGACTCGCCCGGCACCCGTGCCTACCACCGAGCCTAAGCACCCAACACTGGACACGCCCGAACCACAGACCTTGGAGGAACTGTTTGCCAGCCTCCCTCCCCCCGAGCTCGAACCGGACTCGTTGCCGCCCCCGTTGCCCACACCTCCACCCGTGGTCCCGGAGAAGGTTCCATCGCCACCCAACACGCCAACGGAGTGGGTCCTCTGCCGCACGTGTCCAGAACCTCCCAACCAGGAGCAAATGCCGTGGGCCCCGGTCACCATGCAGACCCAAGACAAGGTATAAGTGCTCGAGGAAGGGTCGGCTGGCTCGACGCCCGACGAAGCTTACTGTGGCGGCTTTCCCGCCCCTCAGGAGGAAAAGAAGGAAGCAGACTCTGCGCTGCCCCCTCCGTTGCTGAGGTGTCCTCTGCACGCCTTGCCGCTCCACCACGACATCTCGCGCAAAGGTTGGCGGTACGTCCAATGCATCCACAAGCAGTGTCCCGTGTGGGTGGGCCTAGACAAGGCTCCTCCATTGCTCCAGGCTTTGGAAGGGGCCGTGCATCCTGACATCCAGGCAGGCCCCTTCTTCTGCTACTGTGGCTTCCCCACCCGCGTGGACGTGGTGCAGCGTGACAAGCCCAACCGAGGACGTGGCTTTCTGACGTGCCATCGCTCGGACGACGTAGGGTGCAACTTCTTCCAGTGGGTGGATCGTCCGTGGACCCCTCAAGTGATGTGGCGACGCATGGCCATGTTCGATCCTCTTGCTCCTGACCCGTCGGAGTGGCGGTGGCGTCGACCCCTGCAGTCCTAGACCACGGTCATCCATAAGATGCAGCCCCCACCCGAGCACCCGATCCTCCACACGATCTTTCCGGTGCCCGAGGATCAGTGGAAAAAGATGCCGTCGCCGGTGGTGGCGGAGCCGCCTCGGGACATATTCACACCGTGCCCCGAGTGGAGGCGTGGTTTGCCCAAGTGAGTGCGTGCGTGGGTGCACGCACGTGGACTATGTACATAAAAAAGCGGTCGGACCTTGGTCCGTCAGTCATGGATCGAACGATGTTGGAGAACGTGTGTTTGGTAATCAACCTCGAAGGGTACAGCGTGCACCTCAACAAGCACGAAGCGGGATGGGCCACCTTCGTCCCGCGAGAACTGGGGTGGTGCGATTGGACCGGGGACCATCACGGGTCCAAACATTATGCTCACCCGTACCTCTGGCGTCGCCTGGACGTGGCCGACCGTAGGACCGCTCGGTATGTGCGAGAACGCGTGCACGGCCTGCCTTTTTACGCCCACAAGAGCGAACACGCTGCCCCCTTGAGCGAGTTGCCCGAAGACCTCAAGACCTTGTACGAACGTTTCAAGACGCCCGACCGGCCTCGCGTGGCTTTCAAGGGCGGCCATTACGAGAAGGACTTGCTGAAAAGTTTGAACATACCCTACTTCGACTTGGAACAATACAACTGCCCCAAGTTCGACGACCTGACGCGCTTGACCACCGTGGCGACCTGTGGCCACCACGACGATCCCGACCGCCATCATTGCCCCAGGGTGGAGTGTTATCATTTCGTGCACTGGATGCGTGGGGCACTGGGACGGAAGAGAGACATGCGTTTTGTCAACGTCGAACGGGCGCAGCGTTTGGCCCACCCTTGATTTTTGTTTGTACATAGGAAAAAAAGTGTATTAAATACGTTGTGATTCATAACTGTGTGGTCATGCCTTTCCTAGCATGTAAGGTGTGGGGGTCTCAAGAGACCCCCGAGGGTAAAATCCAGGGACGGTCCAGGTCTGAGGGTGGGGCTGAGTCAGTCATTGCGGGAAACGGTCGGGGTCGGGGACGATGTAGGGCACGTCCAGGATGGGTGGTAGCGGTGCCATGTAGAGCCAGCGGCTTCCGACGAGGTGGAACAGCCGGCAGCGGGAACAGCGGAGCAATCCTGGGTCGGCATGGCTGGGCGGGTTGGTCCTCTGGATCAGGGCCAGCCTCTTGTAGGAGCACACGGTAAGGGCGTTCAGTTCTCGGACCACCAGTCGCATCTTTTCACGGTGCTCGGACCGGGCTCGCATGTTAAGGATCATCGCTTAAGGTTCGGGGGGAAGCACGTCCCACCAACTCTCCGTGTTTTCGGAATGGGGAGCGTCTCTCGGGCCTCCAACCTTTAATCGAGGGCGTGTCGACCAATGGGCGCCCAGAGCCGTCCCACGTGGCGGAGAGGGGTCTGTTGGGGGGATACCCCCATATCCCCCCTCCAGGGGTTTTTTAAAAAAGCGGGTCTGGTTGGTTCGCTCGGGTCGGGTCACGGGCCTTGCCCAACCTCTATAAGAGAGCACCCCGCTCACGCCCCTCCCAAACGAACATGGCGACCGCCCAAGAAGAACGATGCTGCTTGGTGTGCATGCACTACGGCGTGCCTTACGTCCGGACCCTCTAACTGATGGCCCGCCTGTCCGCGGTCAACCTGTTCGCGACCCAGCTCGGTTCCGGAGGGGTCCGCCTGTGGAGACCGGCCAAGACCCCCTGCTGCCGTCAATGGCTCCACGTGTTCTGCTTCATGCGGTTTTGTCTAACGCAGTTTTGACGATGGTCCCGTCAACCGCCAGGACTGGTGCTGCCCCCACTGCCGGGCCTTTCTTGTGCCGCTGGGTGCCACCTCAGAAACAGCGAGTGAAGGTGGGGATACCGTGAGCGTCACCGACACCGAGACGCAGACGGACGACACCGAGGATGACACACCCAGCCCCAGTGTCGATGACGCAGACGACGAGTGGTCCTCGGACACGACGTCGACCGTCGCCTTCAGCTTTGTGTCCGGGGACCTGTCGGAGAGCGAGGACGTCACCGACGCCGAGCTGTCCAGGGACGAGGGCATCGCCGACGCGGATCTACGGGTTCGTGTGGCTGGACACGCCCCCTATACAGACGATGAGGCACCGGACCCGTGAAAACAAAATTGTAACTAGTCACGTTTTTTAAACTTGTACATAGTCACGTTGTTTTTTAAAAATCCAGGGACGAGGGTTCACTCGGAGCCCTCCCACGTTCCCGTATGTACATAGGTTGTTCGTTTTTTATTAAAATTCGTTTTGATTGATTTGGAGCGTGACTTCCGGTTTGGTCGTGACGTCATGTCCGGTCTGACGTCATCCCTAACCTTAATGATTCAACATGGCGGTCTTAAATATTCAAAATGGCGGTGTTTTGAAATCCACCAATCAGCGTGCTCCGTTTCGGCGAGAAAATTCGAATGGACCAATCAGAAGCCTCCTTTTCCAACCGCCCAAACTGATGTGAAGGGGCGTCTACCACTACTAAGTAGTTTAAAAGAAAATAGTTATTTTTACGTTCCCGTTAAATTGTGTATAATAATCGTTTATGTATTCTAAATTTATTAAACTTGTAGTATTACTTAGTCTTTTGGTGTGTTGCGGGTTTGCGGGAAGGGTTTTGTACAGTGGTTTTTCCCAATTCTGTCGTACAAGGGAAAGATCCACGTCACACTCTCACGTGTAAGCTTACGTTGAGTTGTACCCTTGAGTTCTCTCGGCATCTCTCTTTGAATTCGCAGACCACCAAGTCAAACGCACGATATAAAGAATGGTGTACCGTGAACAGCGTGTGCGTTTGCATGCTTTTTGACTGTCACAAGAGAAAAACGAATCACTAAGCGAACAACAGCCATCCACAGCAGTACATAACTGAAGTCAGATCACTGATAACGATAAGAGGGAGGTCAAATGTATTACCGCCCCCGGCCGATGGTGTAACGCCTTTCTTTTGGAATCCCAAATAACAACCGAGTTAAACCTAAGACTAGTTATGTGGGATGCCACAGGCACACCAAATATAAAAAATCGGTTGCGTTCCGTTTTTTTTTTCATCATGGTCTCATATGGTACCACGTGCTTGTGCTTCTCACTGAAGTTAAGCCCTGTTGGCTGGGTTTACTTCTTGGATGGGTGACCATGCATAGTATCCGTGTTGTTGACTTGTTCTTCTTGTTTGTTCGTTTTTTTTCTTCTTGTTTGCGAAATAGTACAAGCAACACCCCCGAAAACACCGTTTGTTGATGCTGTACTGAATGTTGACATAAATATTTCTATTCAAGTTTAATTGTTCGTATAAACACTGACTGTTAACATTCGTCGATCAACGCATCCCACGTGAACGCCTCCAGGCGTCTTGTGTACTAAGGAAAAGTTATCTTTAACTCTCTTAGCATTAACTTTAGCTCACTGGCTCTGCTTCGTACGTCTTTAAAAGGATGATTCTTTAGCGACTGTTAAAGGTACCCTGTTCGGGTCAGTTGTGACTAGACCTAGAAATGTTACTCAACATGTTGCGATCGATTTTCAAACAGAAAAAAAATGCGATGCTTTGAACAATGCTGATGCATAATCGCTCTTTAGTAGTCAACTCGGCGGATGAAAAAAAACATACATTAACAGACTAAAATAAACTTCTGTCATGACCAGAGTGAAATAGTTGGTCAATTAGTCCATCGTATCTCAGGAATCTTAGCACATATAAACAATTTGCATAAACAATTTGCAATTAAGCAGTTTTCGATACTACAACTAAATTCTAAATCATTTTTAAATAAATTAAACAAGCAAGGTCGCTTACCCTACCCTGTACCCTACAAGTAAGGCACGTTAAGGCATATTCCATGAGGCTTATATGACATAGTTATGTTCAAAAAGGAAGCTATAGGCCAATGCTACCGGCTGAAACCTTGGCATGCAAAATATCTTGAGGATAATAATATGGAAAGTTTACAACGTTCAAATTAAGGTCACATCATCTATACTTGAATGCCAAGGAATACAATCTTCTCTTCAAATTAAAATGGAAAGAATAAAGTGAAATTAAAGCAACCTTGTTTGGGTATCAGTCTCTCACTACTTAATTGGGCACTATTTATGAATTAGCCTTGTGAGCAGGTCCATTACAAGTAGTTACGAGCCAATTAAGGGAAATGGGTCATACGTCTTCAGAAAAAAAAAACTACATTTGTCCTTACGTAAGATCCAACTACAACTGTGATTCAAGTAGTTCTGTTTAGCAATTCGTTGCTAAACATGGCCAACTAAGCGGATCTAACCTCCCCTCATTACAGATAAAGCATTATGTGACGTCATATAGCGAGCGATGTCTCGTGGTACTTACAACCATCGTCATTAGGTAAACACAGTCAAGTGACAGAAACTGAGAGAGAGAGAGAGAGAGAGAGAGAGAGAGAGAGAGAGAGAGAGAGAGACATTTGTCAAGCATTGGGTGAGGTGGAATACCACCAAAAGCAGCCCAATGACCTATTCCTCAGCGTGGCAACTAAGAAAAATTAGCATTTCCCCCTCCTCCCCGCCCCCAAACCCCCGTTTTTAAACTACTTTTTTTTATCATTTCCTTGACTTTTTACAATAATGTGCTGCACTTATCAGATATGTTCAGAAATGCAGGTAATTAGATGCATGCCGATTTTGATATGCATCGCGAAGTGTCCCTATGCTCTTCTCCTCAACTTCAACATCACTTGTATCTATAAATACGGGCAATAAAAGTCACAAAGTGTCCCCCAAACTGCTATTTTCAAGTAGGCATAAACAGTTGCATTTACCCACACCTAAAAATGACCCTAACGCTAACCCTAACCTTATTGCTAGGAATAAGCACTAGACACTTAGACTTAACGGGGCACTTCGTGATGCATATCAAAATTGAATATGCATCTAATTACTTGCATTTCTGGACATAAGCTCAGGTGCCGGACATATTTTGGTTTGTTTAAAGAGAACACCTGTTTCATGGCTAACAGGCGAAAACAACCGAAACAATAAAGCAAATGCAACTAAGCTAAAGAGCCCGCAAAAAGCTGTTGATTTCTCTTTTTCGTATCGGTGGATCATCGTTTCAGATTCTACTAACTAAAAACAATCTTAGTGTAAGATAAACTATTGAAATAACAGGGGTGTTCAGTGGTGCCGGAGCCCATGACCGGGAGCATACAGGTTTTAAATATTACTGTAACGGTGTTCTTACAGACCGGGCTATTTTTAGATTGATTTTCCCGGCTCAGGCAAAATCACATAGGAGTCTTGGCAGCCAATCGTAAGCAGTGGATAATTATTCATTACCCTTGAGGTTTGTAATAGCCACTTATGTTAATTAACCAGAAGTGAGCTTTTCGCGGGAAATTAGATCTAAATCCTGTCCAACAATAGCTCAGTAGGCGAAAATGTTGTGATATATGATGTAAGCTGTAGTACCTCGTTATGGGAGTATGTGAAGTATTGATGAAACCTCAGTCCACTGAATGTAGGTCAAATTGAAATTTAATAATGTAGGCTTTCGGGTAGAGGGGAGAAAGTCTGAAAGAATTGTTCTGAAGAGAACTAAAAATAAACTACGGAATGATAATGTCCGGGAATTCAGACACTGTTACGAGTCAAGAGCTCGAAAGCCAGGGTTGGAGCAATGAGGAGAGTCACTCGCCTTCCACCAATGTTTGCCATGAGCTTGGCATCATATATGAGTTGAATTTTTTGATTCACTATTCTGCTGCTGCAGATGTTTTATTTCCAGCTACTCCGGGTTTTCCTTTGACTGAAAAAATGATTTGGTTTCATTTAGGAAATTTGGTTTGATTTGACTCGTCTGCTGTAGCCTGTTAGTGCTCTAGCACTCTATCTCTTGACACCTAATCAGTAAGGTTTATCATCATATAGGTCGAATAATTGCCTTACCATAACGAATCCAATCAATGTCTCCTCCTTGCTTGCTAAACTGAATACTCGGCGTGGCACCATGTTGTGTTTCCCAGCTGCAGAGCGTGTGGCCAATCACCAGCCACCCCCTATCTCCAAAACAGTTATAATAAGTAGAGGAAATCTCAAAGAATCGATTGAATGAACCAGTGATTTCAAAGTGTTGTAAGTTTTTCGCAGCTTTAAGGTCACTCCATGGGGACGAAATCAGGTTGTCCTGGGAGAACCAGTTGAGTCTGTCTGTGCCAGACGCATTGAATTTCATAGAAATAACCTCATTTCTATTCTGGTAAAGAACAACACGAGCCTAAAATAGAAAGAGATTGACAACAACAATAATAACAATAACATTAACAGGAAGAAGAAGAAGAAGAAAAAGAAGAAGAAGTCAAGAACATTCTGGAACAGTCAAGCAGCATAATCTGTTTTCAGAAAGTTTGGAAGTTTTTGTAGACACTTGTTATGTGTGTTACTAAACCTAGATTTTAAGATGTTCTGCAACTTCTCTACCTTCAGGAATATAAGGAAATGCTTTTCAGAGGAAAAGACGCTTTGATTTTTGTGGTGCAGTCGTGTTGTTGTGGTTGTAAGTTTTGTTTGTTGTTGTTGTTGTTGTTGTTTTGCGACGGGATAGAACATTAACCGAAGTGTGTCAGAGGCGGCATTATTCAAATAGAATATACGTGCTGTTAATAAAAGGTGACTATCGCTGTTTTATTGAGGCCAAAGCATTTTGAGACTTTGATCTGTACCCTACAGTCAAGTTGTGAAAGCACGTTCTTCTTCTAATAAATTGGCCCGTTGCTTTTCACAGATAATTCTACGTTTTGTCTCGCTATTAAAGACATCTTTCTCGAAAACATCAAACTCCTGACATGGTATACACCAATAGGATTGCCTCATACCCAAGTCAAGTCTGATATCTCCTTTGACTGATTCTCGATCTATTTGAATTAGTTACCTCCTCTGGATCAAACTCCTGCCAATTGTTTACGATGCGGTTTTTGTAGTGTCCGTGATAACTCGCTGATGTGTCTAGCGCAGCCGTGACGTTTTCAGTGAAATCCAGTGAATTCCACAAGACACCAACAAGGGGGTGAGCAACACCTTTGACAGCTTTAAACACCATTGTCCAGCCTAAGCAAAGAGAATGTTTGAACATGATAAATGCAGATGACTAATCTCTGACGGACAATAACTCATCGTTTTCCTTTTATCATCCTTATTTTACCGCAAAAGCTCTCTTTAAGCCCCATATAGGAAGGAGGCGTGGCTTAGTTGTTAGGGCGCATGATTTGCATGCGAATGCTCCAGGCTGAAATTCCGCCTTGACAACCAATTGCATTCGTCTTCCGTGTGCCAATTCCAACTTCTTTACCTATTGGAAATAGCCACTGATAGCCTTCTACCAATTGGATTCTTGGCCGTGAGGGCATAAGGAGAGTCATGGTAATTGAGGTCACTGGAAATAAATCACCATTACCCTCAATAGGCCCTTTGTAGCTGGTCAGTCATGCAGTACAAAACCGCCACGCTGGTGAGCAAGAAACCCACTGGGACAAGACAAACAAAGAAAATTACCATTTCAAATGACGTAAGCTCTTTGTTTGTCTTGTCCCAGTGAATAGCTTGCTCACCAGCATGGCGGTTTTGTACCACGTGACTGACCAGCTGCAAATGGCCTATTAACAATGTTGTTATTGTTGTTTGTTTGGTAATTTTTTCCTTTATGGACAGTTGTAACTGCTCCCTGTTAGCAAAACCTCAGCTTGCATTCCGTTACAAATTATGTAACCTCTTATTTCCGAAGCCACCTAACATCGAGCGCGGTCACAGAACTATAAATTTCTTTTTTTACGCCTGGCACTTCAAAGGAAAGGTGATCACAGTGGGGCCAGTCCCTGTATCAGAGCACAGTACTGTTCTTGCCATGATCAGTATTGCATAAGTAAGGAGAGCAGACAAGCGTTGAATCCAGCAGTCCAGGGAAAAGGAAAAGCAAGGATGCAAAATATTAGCAAAAACAAAACAGAATAAAACAAACCAAGCAACCAAGCAAGCTAAACAGTTGTTCGATTACACCATATATGGTTTGAGTAAAAACGAAGATGGGGTCTTCCACGATTATGTGAGAAGAGAAATTGGCAGAGAACGTTAAGATGAAAATAGTCTGTGTAATCTATCAAAACCGGATGTTTGGGTTAACCGGAAGCTTATGTGTTGGACATCCCACAATGCCATGCCTGCTCGAGGGAGTGTTGTGGAGACGAGGGAACCATCTTGTATGTATGTTCGGTTTCTGTTTTAATCCTGTAACATTAAAATACAGAATTTAACAGTCTGTACGTACTGTACGACAAAAGTTGCGACGATTTCAAAGAGATAATTGAAAACACAAGTCTTGCGTGGACTAACTCGCGTAGGCAACGAATTGGGACTACTTAAGATGGCACGTTTTGCAATACAGGATGTGTTTTCCATGAGTACACGCGTCTTTGCTATGCTTGGCATTTGCAACTTTGACCTATTTATATCACTCCTAGGTTGGTGACATTCAGTTGACGCCTATCAGCCATCGAGATAACTTTGCTCATGGTAAATTTCTTTCTTTTTCTTTTTTGTGCGGACGGCTTGTACAATTTTATCTCTTCAACCTTTAAACTCCGGAGGTTGCCTAAGCTTATTATTCCTTGGTCTGGAGAATACGTTTCCAGCTTTTATTTTTTTTTCTCCTTTGGTGGAGCTTTTTACTCTTTTTACACATCCGGCTTAATCGGTACTATAACGTCATGTTAAAGTTGATTTATCACTTTTTGGTATAATTTTCAACGGTGAGTATAAGAATTCGGTGTTGTATTCATCGCGCTACACGGTTAATATAACATTTTGGAGGTGTGACCGCTTAGCTAAGCAAGCACATTTCGGGCATTTTTGTCGTCTTTTAGCACGTTGTTTTGCACTTTCTTGGCAGTCACCGCTGAAGATTATACTAAAACGATCATTCGCCTCGAGCTCGTCTCCGTAAATATTCACCATTATAACCCACCCATTAGTTCTCGTGCGATTTTATTGCCTACTTTACGTCACGTGGTGCATAATTAGGCCTATTCCGATTGTGCTCGTAAAATGCTGGAAAGTTGCTCACTGGAACGCCAAAAGTTGCTACCTAAATTTCAAAAGTTCCTACCTAAATTTCTTGATATTCTTATATAAATGTTACTATAATTTTTATGTAACTTTTATATAATCCGTCTTAACAATTATTGCTAACATTGGTCAAGATGTTTACAGGGTGTTTTAAAAGTTCGTGCCCGTTTTTGAACAGAGAAAAAAACATTGTTCTCCAAACTGGCGGCTCTTTGAAGCCTTGCAAGTTAATAATCAACGTTTGCACTTTCAGCACAATCGCTTGAATGTCCCCTTAAAATCATGTAACTGCTCTAAAAACATGGCTTCCAAAATGCGAAAATAAGTGAGATAGTCCTTTAGGAAAAGGGCACGAACTTTTGAAACACCCTGTAAATGTTTACATGTAGTAATCAATAACACCGTTGTCAAGTGACAGGTTATGTGTTCAAAAGGTTGATAAACATTCAAGAAATTCGCATAAATTGAAGTTTTCTATGAAATTGCTGACTTTTTCGTATTTGATTTGTGCTCTAAACTTTTATTTTGCTCAAAAGTTTCCCAGAAAGCCTAAACTTGCTCGAGGTTGCTAGAACCACAAAAAGTTGCTCCAAACGCCATCCGTCTTCGCCGTCCGTCTACCCCGTCTTCGCCGATATTTGTCCAGCCAGCTCAAGAGTTTCAGCTTTTCAGCTTTATTATTTTACGTGGAAGAAAAACAAACTCGTTTTGTAGAGTCCTTGACGCTGGTCGCAAATGCTGTTTCGGAAAGTATGTTAGCATTTGTTGAGTTTATCGAGTGCACCGCTGACCGCATTGGACCGCACTTGTTGATTTTTCAATAGAGCTCACAGGATGTTTTTGTGTTCGTGTTTTGAAGTTTTCGATTGTGGATCAGACACGAAAAACTTGTAAGTTATTTTGTTCGTGTGTGTTTGTTTGTAAGCAGTTCAGGTCTTTTGCCGGTTTTACTTTGATTTCAGTGTGTTCAATTGTATTTTTATTTCAGTGAATCGTTTACTTGTGTGTACCCAGATTGGGCATAATTTCAACGTTAATAAACGCATGTGAAGTTGAGCTGTTTGATCCATACAGTGAAGTTGGTTCTCTACAAAGTATACAAAAGTCAACAAAAGATGCTGTCAACGTCTGCTTAGTCGGAAGGTGAAGAAAGTTACGAGTACACTTACAGTTTTAGTCCTACGCTGAACGTAACTCAGTCATTTATTTTTTAAATAGAGAATTAATACACTGTCTTTACTAACTATTAAATAAACCAACCGTTCTCGTCCAACTTTAGCACGGCAGGAGTAATTCGCCGAACGCCGAATGCCGAACGTCGAACGCCGAACGCAGAACGCAGAACGCCGAACGCAGAATTTCGGTCAGCGGTATATCATGTGAAACATGGGGTTTACCTAAAATCCGGAATCCGGAATCCGGAATAACACTGGAATTAGGCCTAAAATCTTCGTTTAGGCTTAATTATCCCTAATTAGCCCTAAACAAAAGTTTTTAGGCCTAATTAGGCCTAAGCAAAAGTTTTTAGGCCTAATTCCAGTGTTATTCCGGATTCCGGATGCTTTCGGCGTTCTGCGTTCTGCGTTCTGCGTTCTGCGTTCTGCGAATTATCCCTGCCGACTTTAGCATGGAGGAAAGAGAGAAAAATTCCAGCGCCACTTGAAAACATGGAGCCGGCAGAACAGTCACCCATGTTGAAACTTATGAAAATTAATCGGAGAGTTAAAAAATAAATAAACCCCTCTCTGGCTTGCTGGCATGTCGGCTGATAATGTCCCTGGCTGAGAGATTGTCCTCAAAACTTCACGTTTGCACGCAAAGCTTCGCTTCTCGGCTAAATATTCATTTTTAGCACAATTATTATCAGCCGACATACCAGCCACCTGAAGGGGTTAATGCACTAAATATTCACTTTGCGTTCGGCGAATAATTGTTAAATATGGAGTGTTGAGTACAGTTTGTCCTTACATGGACCGTATGTTATGTATGAGACTTGCGCTAGCAAATTTGATATTGTGCATTTAAATAAACCAGGCTCATCTCGTGACCGGTCGGCTCCCTCCTATTGTTTCCAGTGTTTACCTGGGAAACGTTTTCCATTCGGTTGAGCGCAGCGATAGAGAATAGAATAACAAACCAATACATGCAATTTATACAGAAATGTTGTTATTGCCTCCTAAACAGTCGGTATCGAAAACCAGGAGGGGTACACATATTGACAACACCTCAGTCCCAACCGCCATCTGCCATACGGTTGCGTTGAACCAGTGAATCAGGTTAAAAAAAAAAAATCAAGCGCACCAACCTCCTCCGTCGTTTGTTTGGTCACAGTAAGCAGCAAACGTCCTTAATTGCTTATCCAGAATCGTGTATTTGCCCGTTTCTCGTGGGGCATCAGAGCAACTCTTGTAAACTAAGAAATAAAGAGAGAAGCAATAACAATAGTAGACAATGTTATATGAGGGAACTCGAGGATAGGGGAGGAAAGGGTTCCCTATTAACCTTGCAAACAGGGAAAGGAGATCAGGCCGTTTAAACCCTCAGAACTTGTCAAATATAAGTTCTTAAAAAAACACTAAACTGAAAAGTTTTTTTTTTCCAGACGTATATTTTGCAATAACTGTTTTTTTTTTTCTTTTAGCGTTTTACGTTTGTTGTTTTCGGTGCAACCTCATTATGGACAAAAAAATTAATTTATATATGAAAAACATACTCATGTACGCATGAATGAACGGAGCAACGCATGTCTTATACATAATGACTTTTAGCGTATTCGTATCTGTATTTCTTTCACACTTAGGAATCACGTTGTTTTGTGTACGACTTGGCTGCGATAATGATACAATGTTTTGAGTCGCGCTATGCATTTTTTTTCTTATTTTAAGGGCCTATTTGTTTCGGCTGTGAGCCAGTGCTCGGAGCTCAAGGAACTTGAGGCGGCTCCGGCCATTCCAGAGTGGCTCTTGAGGTGGGATAGACGAATCCGAGTACTTGTAGAATGAATGTGATAAATGATTCCAAAACTAAGCAGAAGCCTGTCGCCGTGAAAAACATTGAGCAGAAAGAAAGAGAGAGACTTTACCCCCTCCCCCCAATAGAAAAAGAAAGAAAGAAAGAAATTAAAAAAGAAAAAAGAAAGAAAGAAAGAAAAAAGGGAGAGAATATCGTCTGGTGAGTAAACGACTGTGGAGCCTGAGCAAACTGTTGTTGTACCAGTTGTTTCAGTATCTATTCACAGCGAGTTTAAGTAATTCAGTGCTATATACCCATTAGCATGCTATATATATATTTTTTTTTAATTTAAACAATATTTTTATTTTTCTAGCATTTGCTTTAAGAGCACGCAATGCTCATCGAGAGAGCTAACGCCGTTTACATTATTATTTTAATAGCACAGGCAGAGAAAAAAACGGAAATAAAACAAATAGGCAAGGACAGAAAACACACAACTCCCCAAAAGAAATAATAATAATAATAATAATAATAATAATAATAATAATAAATAAATTCAATTACGAGAAACGGTTTAATTTGATTGGGAGATAAAAGACTGAACAGCATGAAACAGGGTTACATTAAGTCAGTTGAAAGTCGATACCGGGAACTCCATTTAGAAGCCAATCAATTTTTTTCCTGTTAGATGCGGAGAGCCATCTATCCCCCAACAAGTGTGCAGCGGAGGCAAACAGTATTTCACGCGGAGCAGCGTGAAATACTCGCAACGTTCCAATACAAGTCGTTCCTTGTTATCACTGCCGTTCTTTTTAATCATTGTTTGTTTTTTTTTAATTTAATTTAATTTAATTAATATTTTTATATATATGATTCTTTATCAGTGTCAGGAGTGACAAGGAATTATTTAAATCGTGAATCATTGCCTTGGCTCGCATTTGTTTTTGTGCAATTGAGCCCACTAACGCTAAAGGGAACGGCCAAGACAGCCTGCCGGTGAAATTTAGCACAAGAAACCCTCTTACTGCACCTGGTTTACAGTATTTCCCAGAGCTTCCATCAAGGCAGTCACATAGATAGCCACCGTCGTTGTAAAGAGGGCGACATGTTCCATATTGACAGGGGAAACTGTGACATGGACTCTGAAAGGAATTTAAAGGTATAAAAGGGAATGCTACAATGATTCTAAGAACCGAGTCGAATGCAGTCGAACTCTCTTAAAAAACCACCCAAAATGTCGGGCGCTTGCGGGAGTTCGTCGCATACGAATCGAA
>BLFK01000940.1:168067-173067 GCA_014634185.1 Astreopora myriophthalma | reverse complement strand
TACAGCTTTGTTGGTAGCAACTGTTGATATAACTCTTGCAGTCCGGTAATGGTGTGCGTTGGTGCTGTCTTCCATTCATGCATCCAGCTGAAACAGGCTTTATTGAGATCATCATCTTTCCATCTGTTGACAAACAGTTTGCCTTCCCACTTCTGGTCCTCGACCTCTTTCCTTAACATGTTGACTTGTTCTTGCTTAAGGACTTTCTTGATCTGCTTGTTTGGAATCTCTTCACCTTCCACAACACAGCACACTGGGTGAGGGTAGGATAACTTCAACTCCAGATTCAATTCTCTTGCATACTCTACTGCATCTTTGCCTAAGGATTGATGGCCTCGCTCGGATGCTCTCTCGTCAAAATCTCGTACGGTTGCTATCATAGGGTCAGGGTTCTCATAAACCTTCAAAGCTGCCTTGATCTTGATCAGCTTGTATTCCAATTCCACCGATCGGAGGCCTCTTCCGCCTATACTTCTCACCAGATAAAGCAGTGCATTCGAGCTTGTAGGGTGCCGACCACCATTTTCAGTAATAATCTTTCTCGTTTCCCGATCAATTTGTTCAATATTATCAATTTGATCAATATTATTATTATTATTATTATCTTCTCTACTGTCACAGTCTTTGCTGATGTTCTTTTCGTGAATCAGCCGGGTGCAAACCATGCACCTGGGGCATCAGTCACTCAAGTCAGTCATTCTGTTCATACACTGAGAACCTTCCGCATGCTGATCTTTTAAGTCTCTGTTTCTGTAGCTCTCACTGATACTTTCCTGGTGTTTTCTACCAACTCCTTCTTTGTTTTACCAAGCGCACCAATAACTACAGGGATCACTTCGGTTTTCATCTGCACATTCTCTTTATCTCTAGTTCAAGGTCTTTGTGGTTGTTTTTCTTTTCTATTTCTTTCAGTGCGATGTTTCTGTCTGATGGAATAGCCATATCAATCAGTTTGCAGGTGGAATTCACTGAATATGTAACGATGATGTCTGGTCTGTTTGCTGTTATAGTTTTATCAGTATTGACTGGCATGTCCCACATAATGGTGATGCTGTTGTCTTATTGCGCATCACGGACTCTGGCTCGTGCTCGCACCACTTGTCTGTAACCTCGACCCTGTGGAGATACGCTGAAGCTTTATTATGCCTGGACATTTACTCTATTTTGGCTAGTAACTCACATCCAGATACAGTATGGTTCACTGTCCCTTCATGCTGTGAACACATTCTGCATTTGTTTCCAGTTGCTGGCCAGATAGTACTTTCTGGTAGTTTCTGGTGTTTATTGCCCGGTCCTGAGCTGCAAATAGTAGCCCCTCTGTTTCTCCTTTCAGATTACTTGATAACAATTTGTTGGTGGTGATTGTGTCTACATTGGGCTTCTCTAGGATCATTGGGTACTGGCCATGCAATGCCTTGCTTTTCCACTTTTATTCTTTCATTGATTTTATCTTGGACTTGATCATATGTTTTAGGGCCTTAGCATTTTCTGAGGCTGATTTATCTGTTCTCTAACTCTGGCAATGGTACTTCGCTTTTAAACTCATCAGCATTCTTGGTTATTGAATTTTTGGCCTTAGATCGTTCATGATCAAGCACCAGCTTTGAATATTGCCCTCCTCTGTGGTTCAGATAGTGTTCGAGTCCTATTGTTATTTATTAATAGCATCATCATATCATCATCGTCGTCGTCATCGCCATCGCCATCGCCATCGCCATCGCCATCGCCATCGTTATTGTCATTATCATTGTTATTATTATTATCATTATTGCTATTACTATTATTATTGTTTTTATTATTATAAAACACATAGCTAATGATTTTATAAGCTGGAAATTTCAATGGTGCCGAGCAACAACTCGTTTCCAAGAGAAACCAGAGAAAATTATCTTAGTGTTCTCTCTATAACTCTAAAACCTTTCTAAGCATCCTCGCCGTCCCTAACATTGCCGATTTCTGGATAACTTCGACAGAGGCATCCACTCCTATAGTCTTGAGGTTCTCTTTTAATCGTACTGGTGTATGTTGTGCGCTTTTCTAAACTCTCTGGCGAGGTCCTAGTAATTTTTCTACTTTCTCCTCCTCCTTTTCTCTGACTTTTCCATCTTCTGGTATTGCTACATCAACAATTTGGCAACTTTTATAGCTTCAGGTAATAAGCCAAGTCTGGTCTTCTGGCCTCAGTCTCGTGATCCCTTTCTCACACTCAAGTCCCACAGCAGCTTATAATTGTCATTACCAAGCACACTTTTGGGTACATAGTCATACCAATTTATCATCATTATCATCATCATCACCAACATCATCATTATTATTGTCTTTGTTTATGTTTGTCATTTAATATCATTTTATTTTATTTTTATTAATTTTTCATAATCCATTGCAAGTGCTTGAGTTACTCAGTTACCTGCAATGATCCAAATTACCTCACAACATTTCATATCCAGTATGACTGTATATATTGAGCTATCATTAGTCAAATGATGATAGCCAAAATAACGTGGTCACCTGCTGTGTTGCATTGCAATATACATTTCATGATATTATACATTTCATGTATTACATTGCAATATACATTTTAAGATATCTAGGGTTTTGAATCAACAAACGGATTTTATTATAAAAGTTAACGTTAAAAACGTCTCGACCGTTCGACGGTTATTTTCAAGCTGAAAGATAATTTTTTTTAGCGTGCGCTTAAATATATACAATCAATTATAAGAATGCTAATGAGATACCAACTAAAACTCTAAAATATTTACGTTGGATCCCGGATAGTTCTTCAGTTTTTACGCTTACATTAGAATCACAGTTAATGGAGAGAGGCGTCAGACAAAGATCGCTAATAGAAAACCTACCAAACTTTTCTTTCCTTAGCTCATTCATGATAAATACGACAATTATTATTTGGATTTGACTTGCATTGACTGATAATTCCATTTCTCTCTTTCAGTTTACGACTGACAAATCATACAATGATGGCGCTAGGGAAGCAATGACCTCGCAAATGTTTCCTCGCAACTCGCCTTGAAAACAGATGTTTCTGCGACTTCTCAAATGCAGACTTTTCTTTTCTTTTCTAACGCTCCAAACATTTAATCAGTACCAGAATCAGCGTATTCTTAACATATTCTTAACGTATTCTTAAGCGGAAAAAAAGGCGCCCATAAAGTCCCAATAATATCAAAATTAAAGCAGCCCGACCCTGTTTTGTAAGGGAAATATCAGTCTAAAGCGGTGCAAACAGCAATAAAGCTACTTTCGGAACTTGTCACCAAATTTGAAAGAGATCAAAGCATAAACATACCTGCTTAAACCCTTTTTCAGTCGCGGAAAAGGGTTTTGGAATCCAATTCAAGTCACTATTTCTAGGAAGGTGGGGAAGGCAAAAAGTTTCTTTCAAAGTTAATTGAACTCTCCTTTTTTGTGAATGATTCATTTGAATTAATAATAGCGCCGCTGGTCCAGTTTCCATTAGTAAACAAATAAAATAAAAGTAAAACATACAGTGTAAAGCTGCTATTTGAATAAACCAAAATCACTTTTGAAGAGTCAGGCTGGGAATTATGATGGCAATACCTCACTTTAATATAAATATTTTCTCTTCGGAATTTGTTTTGTTTGCTCGATACCCATCTAATTTTAGCTGAAAATGAAGCCTTATTCAAACTTCAAGAAACTTGAGGAGTAGTGCCATTTGCTTATGTGACACATTGCCATTCATCTTTGATTAAAACATTGGACAATGGTGTTTGTCCATAACCATATCATTTGGAATAGACCACCTCGCAGTGACACCCTTTGCCTAGCACCTTAAATTAGAATAGAAGCTCAACGCATTTCTTTTGGCAGTGAATTCCCATACAAACACTGCAATTCCCGTGAACTTTGCATATCTGCTAAGATGGGGGTGAAAACTGCGAGGTGGTCTCTTCGTGTGGTTATATGCATTTATGCTTCATGCTCCCTGACTCGAAGCTAACCACTCTTGGCAAGGTGTCGATTTGGGCGAGCTCCGTTTGCTGCGACAAAAGTAGTTGAACCATACCGACTCGCGGGCCCGTAGTGAAATAAATAAGCATATATATATATTCCGTGTTTGATTAGCAGCCGGCGCTGGAGATTTTAGCAACTTAGTCAATAGATAGCTACATCTTTAATCAATTTCAATGTTTCTTTCGGCCTTGTCTAGACATGTCTGGACATCACGTCTCGAAAGAAATTGTTTCTCGTTGCATTTTACATGCAGCACGAAACAATTGTTTGGAAGTTGTGCTTCGTTCGCAAGAAAATGGGCCGAAGAGAGCAAGAAGAGAGAAAGAAAAAGGCTGAAGCCAAATCTTGTCAATCCATGTATACCTTTGTTCGAAAACTGCCTCGAAAGGAAACTGAAAGTGCCGTCAGTGAGGATTCCCGGGCCGGAGGAGTTAATCGGGAAACCCGAGTTTCTTCATGTAAAAATCTTGAAGATAAATCTAAAAGTTCGAAGATTACTGAAAAACGGATACCTTTTAAACTATCTATGGTTAATAAATGTGTATCAGTTAAACTAACTCTCGTAAAAACTCGAGCGAGAAGGATCAAGTAGAACGCTGAAAAATGCTTTGTACCAGTGGGGTAAATATATTAATAAGGTTTGCCTTGTCAGTTGATTTCAAGTTTTAAAGTGCTTGTATCACCGTAGAATATAAATTAGTTGTATAGTCAGATTTCTTACTTACATGTAAACTAAATTACGTTAACTGGACCACACTAATTAAACATTACATAAATACTGTGGGACCACCAATTGCAAACTGTTTTATTTTAGCAAGCCACGAAATGGCATCTCAGTTCCAGAGAGAGAATAGTCCAGGTGCTGTAAACAGTGCAACGCAGCATAAAACAAACACAGAGCCAAAGTTTCATCTCAGTGATATCGGAAAGATAATAGATGAGCCAAGGTCGGGGTCGGGGTCTCTTTTTTTATTATTTATTTATTTTCTCTTTTGTGTGTGTGT
>BLFK01000940.1:153067-155567 GCA_014634185.1 Astreopora myriophthalma | reverse complement strand
ACGTGTCATAGCAAATGGGATGCGAGACATGGAGTTGCTTGTTTACTTCGTCTATCAGTTCTTGTCTGTTGGAATCCTCTTGCAAGCACTGGGTATCTTCCTCTTGGTCTGGCGATATCTCAACCATACCCTGATCTTTGCGACGCGTTGCTCCTAGCCGCGAGAAAAAGCTCTGCACTTGGGTCTTCGTCATCCACTCTGTTCTGGTGAACAGACGCTCATTAGAATCATTTTTTGGCATTTCGCATGTCTACTGCAACTTGAGCAGGGTCGGCTTTACATCCAGTTCTTTCTCCGAGTGTAAACTGTGTTGTCGGGTATTCCATAACCTTCTGTGAAAATCTTACGTTGCTTCTCGGCTTGCTCAGTGCCCAACCTGTTTTTAAAGTCGAAATAGCAGCAATGTCCCCTGAAACTGGACTCGGCTTCTTAGAATCTGACAAACAGCTCTTGGTATCAGCAGCTGCGACCGATGAGAATTTGAGAGCCCAGTCTCTTCTGATCGCATCATACTGGTTTACTTTGTTAACAGTATGCTTGCCTAAGTCCAAGTGCAGCTCCAGTTCCCCAAACGTTTCGAACGCCTCAACACATCCAATAACGGAACATTCGAATAGTGGCGCGGAGCTCTCACTTTTCTTGCCAACTTCTACGCGAGGCTTAAGTTCCCGCTTATCAGGGGGGTCATAAAACCCCTGAGATTTGGTAGTTTGGAGCGATGTTGGACCCTGGTGCTTGATATAGAAACAGTCGTATGGAAGATACTTTCCAATACCAGTACCATAACATTTCCAAACTCTCAGGCCAGAATCTTCGTATTGGAAGTTGTGGAAGCTGCCAAACTGCTCTATTTTGTTGACTGAAAGTGTCTTCTTTGATTCGTTCACAACGCTAACTGCAGCGGTTGTTCCCTTAACTGGGTGTTGTGTTAAGGCGTTTCTCATGTCCACAGCAGTTAGAACATCATGGCCTTCGTTGCAATAACTGCGGATCGAAGACTTCATTGGACAGAGTATACGATCGCAAACGTCTTTGCCAGATTGCGGTTCCGAGTAATGATAACTTTCTACTGAAACGCCTACTCTGTCTGCGACATCTCTCACAGCGAGTATCAGGGAGCTATTATGATAACAGCCAGCCTCATCTGATCGTAAGTGGATTCTCTGCAGCGCAGGATTCTTGGCTTTCAGCAGCTTGAGAAGGTCTTCAAGAATTGATGTGACTGCGTACCAGTCTTGAGTAGATTGGTCAAACAAGTGCGCGTACGAGATGACCTCAGCCGTGTCAGACTGGCTGTGAGATATTACACTACTGATATGCCAACTCAGCCCTCTTTTTCCGTACCAATCGCTTTGTTTCTCTCTATAGCGTAGCTGCAGGAACTTCATGGCCCAATCCATAACAATAAGACATGAGCTCTGGTCAAGCTTTGTGAGGATATCTTGCTTCGCGCTTTCCTGATTCACTGATCTCATTATGTGAGCTTTCCACTGGACGATGGCGTTCGAAGATTTCTCAATGTCGTACATCAAGTCATCTTGTTGCGTTTGGCTGTAAAATTTCAAACTTTTGTCATCCTTGACAATCAGGTGGATCTTCTCTAAACACAAAGTGATCTCGTCACATTGAGGACAGCTACGCGTATGTTGGTGAGTACACTGTTCTTGGAAATCTAGATCATTCGGATCACTGAGACCAAACTTACGGCAGTGGTCGGGACATTGACTTTCATAATCTTGGCAGTGGCTTTGGTATTCAGTTTTGAAGTACCTCCTACCATCGCGAAGCGCTCTTCTCCATTCATCTGCTATGCTCTTTTCCAGGCCTATTTGATTAAGCTCTTCTACTATTCGGTCCAGTCGCTCGAACCCTGCTGAGCCGTCGGCTGCTATGTTGTCCAAGCCACTGAGCGACTTCTGCTGAGAGGCTTCCCTTACCTCAAGAACTCGAAATAGAGTTGCACGGCTTAATGGTTCAAACTGCTCTTCTTCACAAAACTGAAGGTACTGCCTGATCATTGTTGACCTTGTTACTTTCCGAATAACATTAGGCATCGTGATCGTCTCGCCACTGTTAAGCCTGAGTTTCCTTGTTCCAAACGCCACGTCTTGATAGAAGTAGGGGCGATTCACAAAGTCTAAGAAATGGTCAAGTTTTGTGGGGGGCAGACAAACTCGATGAGTTGGTGACGTTTCTACTAAGGAGCCTGGACCACTCTCTCGCGCATGAGCTCTAGCGCATCTGATTTGCCACTCGGTTAGCTTGGCGTACGGCTCGTGGATCCTCTGAAGCGTCTTCACTGGATATCGATATGCATATAGACTTAGAATCTGGGTCTTCACGTTCTTGGTACTAGCGTTGCTGTAGGCCTCCATTAGCGGTACAAGGTCATTGTAATTTGCGTCTTTTTGTTGTGTGCAACAGGACTGAAAAAGCTCCTGCCCGGCCTTCGGTGCAATGACGTCACATACAAGATTGCAGGCTTCTGTAGCCTTGTCAA
>BLFK01000940.1:105567-135567 GCA_014634185.1 Astreopora myriophthalma | reverse complement strand
CACACCCCCGTGAAACTGAAGCACTTCACCTACACTGAAGACATAGATAAAACCATCGTGAACGATATGACATACATTGCCATCCCTCAACAATGCGAGTACTCGTTTCAGTACGACGAGACCACTCTGCTTCAAGGTGAACCAATCACCATCTTAGACATCCTAAACACACATAAAGAATGGGATGTTGTTTCTGTTCGTGGAAAGACATTGAATGTGAAAGACCAACGTTCTGTGGGAAGTCCTCGCAAGCGACTTCACTTGATGGAGGCAGTTCTTGGTGACGTTACCGCTACCATTGCTCTGGATCTGTGGGAATCCCACATCGACAAAGTACAACAAGGTAAGTTGGTAAAAGTTTATATTTACTTCCCAAATTCCAAGTGTAATTTCCTTTTTTTTAATTCAAACAATTTGTTGTGTGCCACAGTATCTAGCTAAGTTCACCTCTCAAACACAAGTTAGGTGTACAGAACCAAAATAACGCATAGCGTACACATTTGACCACTGAATAATATTTTCATCACCAATTTCCGTTTGAGTCTCTGTTCCTTTAAAAATAACTCACACCTGGAAGCTTTCATGGAAAATTTCTGTCGTGGAAAGCGCACAACATGCACTAACCGGTTAAAATAGGCTCAACTTTTGATTTGTTTCCCGCGTTTTTGTTTATTTCGTAACTTGTGTTATCCAGTTTCTGTCTTGGAACAAAGGTAGTACCAAGAGGAAACTCCCTTGAGCCACTACTCAGATCTAGGGTAACTTTAGGCCTCATTCCTCGACTGCATCTATATCAACGCCTCTAGAACAAATGTTCCTTCTTTTTACAGGTCTAGGGTATACACTTACCAATTTACAAGTAAGAGTGTGGTCAGGAAAAAAGAAACTGTCGACGACAATCCCTACCGTTGTTCAACCCGTTCAGGATCCTGCATTATCTCAAATTTCTATTGACAGCACAGATAAAGAAACAGAGGAAACCTTGCAGGTCAGTGATGTCCATTCAGTTCAGAAGATTGAGAAGTACTTTAAGTGCAAACAATGCAACAAAAAAATCCTCCAGGGTACTTGCACAGATGTTATCCAATGCGACCGTTGCGGCTTCATAATGAGGGCAACCACATGTGAGAAGAGTGTAACTGCAAAGATTGTTGTACTTCTTGATGAGCAACAGGTGTCTTTGAAGATAGATGACAGCCTACTTACGAAGATGTTTGGAGATATAATATCCATTGATGACAAAACCTTGGCACAGAAATAACTCTTTCTGGAGGACTTTGCTGTTACATATAAAACACTGACACTTTACTTGTTTCAGATATTAACATGTAAGATTTTGATACGTTGTATTCACGAATTAGTTGTTTGGAGATGTAATATCTGTTGATGTCAAAACCTTGGCACAGAAGTTGCTCTTTCTTGACAACTTTGCTGTCACATATAACAGTGACACTTAACTTGTTTCAGATTTTTGATATGTTGTATTCACGAATTAGATGTTCCGAGACACTTGTTTCAGATAATCATAACATATTGATGCGTTGTATTCACAAATTAGATGATTGAACATGTAATATCTATTAACGAGTTTTAGTATGTTGTGTTTACATAGATGTTTCCAGGTGAATTGCAAGAGTTTCAAATTATAAAGTATAAACTTATACCTTGTTTTTAACATTACTATCTGCTTGCATTGCACACTTTTCAAAATTCAAAAAGAAACATCTAAACATCAAAGGTTCTTTGTTGGGAGATTGATTTGGTGTCGGGTCTTGGATAGTAGGACACGGGCAGTAGCAATACAATCCAAGAGTTTGCTTGAAGAGTAGATTCAAACAAATAGGCACCTTTCAACATACATTTTTTGCCAATTGTTTCTGAGCGGGAGGAATGCAAGCGGCACAAATCAAGCTCCTTCGCTTTCGTGAATCCCTCGCGCTCGCCTCTCTCGCTCGCTTGGGAAGGACGAAGATAGACTGGATCGTAATTTGACATAAGGACCTGCGGCCCGTTTCTCGAAAGTCCCGGTAAGTTAACAGGCCGAAATCATATTTTGAAATTTTAAGAAAAGCAGGGTGTTCTCTCACCTCTAATGAAGTCCATTTTGTTTCTTTAGCTGATAACTTAAATGTATAATTTTCAAACCTTTTGAAACTCCCCTCTGGAATGGAAAAAAAAAAAACAGCTTAACTGGCTCGATAATTACCGGGAGCTTCGAGAAACGGGCCCCCGCGCTCATTTCAAGCCCTAATGGCCTGCAATTCCGCGATTGCTATGACAACCAACAACTAAGCCGTGAATCTTTTATATAAATATGCGTTATAGACCAAGCTTTTTAGGTCAAGATGGCTGGATATTGGGCAAGTTCTTTTTTTGCGTTTTTATTCCATAAAAATAAAAAAGCAATAAAAGAACGAAGACAATATCCAGCCATCTTGACCGAAAAAGCTTGGTCAATAAAGGATTTATTATATGGCTTTCGGGGAAATTTTTCTCACGGGACACGGTGGGTGGTCCCGAGCGGGCAAGATAGCTCCATCTTGCCCGCTCGGGTAGCCAATCACAGCGCACGATTTGGTTCATCTTGCTCGCTCACGGAGCTAGCCATATAATAACGCGTCTCATAAAAGCTGCCCTCGTATAAATGGTCGTAAGCCGCGGCTTATGTAAACCGCGCCTTATTTTCTCCTATGATCGGCTCCATTGATTCGATTGAATTTCGTATGACTTCAAACACAAAACATTTAGCTCAATTCCAATATGGTGCTTCTCAGTATAACGACTGCCTGGGTACGCGCAGTAATGCGTCTAGTTTATGACTGTACAGAGAGAAATAACGAACTGATATCCAATAGAACAATCGTAAGAAAATACTAACGGGTAGCTTACACAACAATAAAGTCCTCATGATCACTGCTGGGCAAACAAAGGACTGGCCAATTCTATACGCGACTAACGAGGGAACAGTTGTTCTTTAATACGAACTAACGAGGTCAATCCATACTGGAACCTATGCGAGCCAACCTAGAGCCCGAACTACCTGATATGACAAATTTTGCTTGCTAATCAGAAATCAATGAAGAATGCACCCATAACCTCTAATATTAATTGAATAAGACAGTCTTTCATATAAGAAATGAATAACACTTTTTTCTTTCTTCCTTTTTCTCTTTCTTTCTTTCTCTCTCTCTCTCTCTCTCTCTCTCTCTCTCTCTCTCTCTCTCTCTCTCTTTCTTTCTCTTTTTTTTCTCGAGAGCAGAACAGCGCTAGCGCGCCTATTGTAGATCTTGTAGCCTTCCTTTGTTTGGTCGCCTTCGTGTGCAATCTATTCAGCATTTCTCTTGACCCTAAATCCAAGATGGCGGTGCGCCATCGCGCGATCGCTTCAAAATACGCCCACGCTGCCCATTTCATTTTAAATGCCAAAAATTCCGCCGGCAGAATTTATCCATGCCTAACATAGACACTCGTTAGTTTACACCGGTTTACAAATTTGGAGCTAGCAACCAGAAAGAGGAACTTTTTAACACACACCATAAAGTACCGTGGCTCATAGAGGACATGCTAGCTTCACGTAATAAATTATATTTTGTTAATTATCACCCGATAAATGGTAAATTATGCAAGGCCGTAGTGTAGCGTTACGCGGTTAAAATGATATAATTAGTAATTTAGGTCTATGCCAAGGCTTCCTTCTGCATTTGTGAAAATACATGGCCTGGTGTAATGCAAAATATATATTGCCGTCTACGTTGGAGGTTCACTTATGCAGCAATTCTCAAACTTCTGGGCTGAGTTGTTAGAAACAGGGCCGAGTTGTTCAAAGGAGGATTAGTGCTAGCCCGGGTTAAATACCATGACAACCTATAGGTTTTAATCGGACTTATCCCGGGGTTAGCACTAACCCTGCTTCGAACAACTCGGCCCTGGATTAGCGCTAACCCGGGATTAAGCCCGATTAAAACCTATTGGTTGTCATGGTATTTATCCCTGATTAGGGCTACCATTCTTTGACCAGCCCAGAGGCCCGTTTCTCGAAAGTCCCGAAAGTTTGTCTTATTCTAGACCAGCTAGTAAAGTGTTTCTTTAACATGATAGAAAAGATACCATGTAAGAAATCGGGGAAATTGATGCCACTGTTTGACGCTTGCAAACGTTTTTCGTTCTCATGATCAGTTGAGATAAAGAGGGAATTCTGGCACCCGAATTAGGCCCGAAAAGGTTCGGGTGCTTTGAGAAACGCACGCCTGGTTTCAAGTGTTGCTCGGGAACATGAACTCTTCGTTTTATCACGTCTAGCACCGCTGTGGCCACGATAGTGTACGTACTCAAAGAGTTCTTTCTCATAATTTAACGGATTTGTTTTTGTAGGCTCGACATCTCTTACCTCTGCTTCCCGATACAAACAGCCGGGATGTTCTGTCATGTCTGCCTCATGCCCTTCGTGAGTTGAGTTACTTAATTCACAGTAGTGATTTTCGGTGTTCATCCTCCTCATGAAATTAAAACTGATACAATTTGGTTCCAAGTAACACATCAGCCTGCAAAAACTCTCATCCGTGACGTCAGTGGTATGTACCAAATGATTTATGAGTCGTTTGCCATTGTGTACTCCAGTGGGTTTGAAATCCAGCTGCCGGCATTGATCTGCGGAGGCATAAATAGGTTAACGAAAGCTGAAATTTGAGTCAATTTTAATTCGAGTTTACCTCTGATCGTTACTGTATTTAGGATAATTTCTGTGGAATACACTTAACGAATTTCCTCGCTTTCTGCTATTCAGTTTACGGTAGAAAGGTCTGATTTCAAGTGTTTTTAGTAGCAACGGCTGTATTGTTTTTGTAGTAAAACTTCAAACTTCGCACGAAATTTCAAACCGGAAAACCAGTTTTGGAGAACATAACTGTTCAAATAAATGCAACTAACATAAAGTAGATCGAAAAATATCTGTTCTATAATACATCTTTCCTTTTCTAGTATCTGAGTCACTCGTTCGTTGCGAAGATTTTTTACAAATCGTTAGTAGACGCAGCATTTTCAAGCCCACGGTCACAGTTTTTCATCATACGGACCTTCCAGCCGGCAAATAACATATATGTATTCCTTTCTGTTATCTGAAGACCATAAATGGACAGTTGTGTATTACTTTGCAGATTTCGTCCAAAATGACCCATGGGGACCTGCATGTGGCCTACAATGTTCAAAGCCTGCGAAAGATTCAGTCGTTTTCTTTTTTTTTCCGCATTGATAAGAGTCAATGAGATACAAATTCAATAAAAATTCAAATAATAGAAGCCACTATACCGTATTTTTTCACAAATGAACTTTATGAAACTGTATGGAAACCCGGGAAACTGATGGAATTTGCTTCAAACACACACACACACACATATATATATTTCTTACAGTTAATTTTAACACTTTTCTTTGCTCAAAAGTTCGCCATTTGCATTGAAGGTCCTGGAAAATTATGGCATACGTATACTAAGTATAAATTGGACCAAGAAAGACTTACCCTGTGAAAGTGCTGTTTGTATTAGGAATAACGTCGATATCAGTCCGGTTGAAAGCATCACCAGTTTCATCGTCTTCTGCGCGTCAGCTCCAAACTTCACCTGAAGCTAATTAAGTAGTCCGAACTTTGGGAATGAATAACATTAACGTGATATGAATAAAAGCCTCTGAATTATTAACGAGAGATCTAGTGAACGCAAATTATAGCTACTCTTAGGTGTCTCCAGTTATGTAACCACAGTGATTCCTAGGCTTCGCATTTAGGACCACATTGTGTGGAAGGCCACTTACAAATTACAAATACAAATACAAATTACTAGACCAACACTGGCTTGGGGTCTTTTACCGGACTGCAATGCAGTTTGCAATTATTCCTCGCGAAGCGAGGGCCGAAGGCCCTCGCGTAGCGAGGTTAATAAATTTGTCGGGCCGAAGCCCCGCGCTTGGGAGCTAAGCCGTGCGAATTCGAGCGGAAAATATATATATATTTATAAAATAATTAGGATAGTACGCGCGCTCTCACTGGTGAATAGGCGTGTTTAGATGAGAGTATGTAAACACGGTTGTGACATTACACGAATTTTGATTGATTGTGTTGTCAAACGCGCGTTTTGATTGGCTGGTAGGAAATATGAGCGTGTATCGAGAAAACCTGTTTCAATCAAGAAGTAAAACAAACAGCATCTTCCTTCATTTGTCGAATTATTTTTGAGAAATATTTTATAAAAGCAATAGAGGACTTTTTCCGTGTTTACATAGGCTCATGTAAACACTCGAGGGGTTGGGAGAATTCTCGACAGTTATGCAAACCCTCGACTGCGTCTCGGGTTTGCATAACAGTCTCGAATTCTCCCAACCCCTCCTCGTGTTTACATGAGCCTATGTAAACACGGAAAAAGTCCTCTATTGCTTAAATATATATATATATATATATATATATATATATTTATTAAAAACTGAATCATTGTATAATGCAATTCAAGACTTTTCATTGGCTTAGCTGTCATGGTATATGAGCTAATATACCATGACCTCGAAATATGGTAAGTGTACGCGTCAGCTTAAGCGCACGTGTAAGTGTACGCGTGAGTGTACGCGTGAGTGTACGCGTCAGCTTAAATTAAAAGGGGAGCTAAAAAATTTGTCCTGAGGAAACAATGGCGGCCGGCGATAATCGCTTCGCACCAGAGTGAAATGAAAAAGAAGTCCTTGAACTGTTACAAAAGGCAGCACCAGGGAGCACAAAGAGAGCCACAAAGTATGGCATGAAAATATTTCAAGGTAGCAACTTCTAAACTTTATTTTGACAATTTAAGCATCTGTGTTTATAGTTTAATAATGCGAAGCAAAACAATGCAAGTTGAAATTCGGGAATTTGTTGTTGAAATTTGTTGTTGAAAGTTGAAATTCGGAAAGATTTGTCTAATCTTGGGGGCGTTTTTAATAAAACAATTATTCCACTCGCGCTTGTTGGATATGAGATGATTATAGCCAACTCGGCGCTACGCGCCTCGTTGGCTATCTATCATCTCATATCCAACGCGCGCTCGTGGAATAATTGTTAAATGTATATATTTCGCTAAAGGTGTCCATGCTGTTGCCTGGCAGCAGTTGGCGAACAAAGTATGAATGACGTCAGACAAAGGGAAGGTTGCTAGGCAGCAACCGCTGCCTCACAATGGCGCACTCTCATATTTATTCATTGAGGCCGAACGTGTAATTTCATCGAGGAGTGAAAAATGTGTAGTATTTGTCAAACACGACCAAATTCTTATGCAAATGAACCACAGGAGCACGCACAAGGGACAAGACATATTCGCCGAAGGAGATTAAACAACGAAACTCCTGAGCAACGTGAAAGGCGACTTCAGATTCAGCGCGAGCAGCGAAGAAGAAGGAGACATCAGGAAACCACAGAGCATAGACAACATCGCTTGGCTCAGCAAAGACAGCACATTTTTACACTCCAAATTAACTGCTCACCCAGCCCTTGTCATGAATTTTATCTATCTTCTTTAATGTTCCACCAAAAATACAGATTTCCAGCAAGCGAATGGGTTTCAACACCGAACTCTACAACCACACTCCATACAAAAAAAAAACACATATTCTCCTTCAACAAAACAACAGCCCGTTCAATGTTCACGTGATCACGTGTCAACCGCGTGATCTGTCCACGTGCTAAGAAAAATGTTCAAAATATGTAACGCTAATCTAAATGTCACACAACGAACACAAAAAAAATCCGCGACAGCCCTAGCTTCGCGAGGTTTTGCGAGTCACGTATTTCTAGTTGAAAAATAAAACAGGTGTTCCGTATCTTGGGCATAGCCAGCGACGACACTGGGAGCTAACCGTCAATCTTTTTCGAACGGTGTGTGAGCTTTTGAATTAATTATCCAGAAAGAGCATTTAAAATAGTGCTATGTGAGACGGGGCCTAGGGTTTATATTCTTTATTTCGCGCGAATAATAAATCTCATTTCTAAGGCAGCACGTTCTCCTCGTCTATTAAAAGACCGTGAGGGCCTGTTATGTAAACGGAGCCTAGGTTAGGAGTAGTTTAGGTCAGCTTAAGACTAAAGCCGCGCACAGACGGGGACTCCATGACCACGACAAAACCAATATTGCATCAAAAAATTGTCGTAACTGAGGTTTATAAACATGACTAAGCCGCAGTTGGGCAAACATATGGCTGTTGTGTTAGCTCAAGCCTATATTACAAATTATATGTGAATTAATGAATGTATCTTTAAAACACGTCTCAATGAAGGTAAAGCACGTTGACATGTTTCAGCGAAGAAGAAAAATATTCCTTGCGAGCCTAATCAGCAATTTCAATAATTGTACTGATTCGATACTCCGAAAAAATTGCCAACTACTTATTTGGACGGCTAACTCGCTGCCTCAAATTATTTACTAAATGAATGACTAATTACGTTCGAATTCACTTTGCTCGAACGAAAGTGAAATATTTTACTCTTAACTTCCCGTAATACAAACAAATAGACCAATACAAAGAATATTGGGGGATACGCAAGCTGACCCAAACAGTTTACTACATCATTAATAATATATATATATATATAACTTTTTGTGGCTTAAAAGAACTTTAAAAACTTTGAAAACCCTGTTGTTTTGACTGAACGCGTGATGATATATTTGTAGGGTTTGAATAAATTATTTTTGCAGGTGATTTACCTGCGTTGCTGCTGCATAATTATGATAAGCTATCTCGCAATTTTTATCATGAATATTATTAACAAGTAATCACGTGATTTTTCTCGTGCAATTTGGAAGAAATAATCACTCGTAAATTTTTCAAAGACCACATCTGAATCTGAGTCTGAATCTGATTTCCATCTACAATGCATTTTAAGTAGCCTTTCTGGAACAGAAAATTAGTACTGTTCGCACAGCAGATGTGATGCCACCAGATCTTAAACTATATGGTGACCATAACCAATGGAGTTATAACTTAGCTGACGTAGGGTATGCCTAGGAATTTGTCAACATGTCGTGCAAGAAATTGTACCATTTCTAAGAGTATAGCTAAAATTAGTACAGTGATAACTGAGTGGCCTAAATAAAGGGAGGGTACTATTATCGTCGATACCAGATACAGCCAAATATCTTCTTAAAAAACCAAGAGGACAGTATTCAGTTTTGGATGCACTAATAAAGACGTAATTTCCCTCCCATACACATCCGTCTTACCTCGCGGTAAAAAGATTATTACATAATAGCTGTAACATTCAATATGCTTAGGGACGATATTGCATAATTCATCATACCCGAAGAAATCCGGGGAATGCTAAAGAGCACAATGTAGAAATCCGAAGGTCCTTTAAGGTGGCGTTTTCCTCGTTATGATCATCCAGGATATTTCTAATGATGTCTGTGGTAATAGACTTCTTTTTTTTAACTGGATGCGAATTGTGTCGCTTGGCGTACTCTACAATATTCAAAAATTCACTATCCAGTGGGTTGGGATCAAGACTGGGAACAAATGTGTGTAACCATTTATGAGCGGCATGAGCTAAGATAACTGAAGAAACAGAATTACTGGACTTTGAATAAGTAAAGAGATAGAACTCCTAAAGCAAAACGGCTGCTGAATAGTTATTTGCAAACTTTTACACTAGTCCAATAACTTTTTAATAACACGAACATAGGATTCAGATGTAGAATCTGCTCTACGCTTCAACATCACGTCTAAAACGTGATTAACATTATGATTTGCTTCACAAAATTATCTCAAAACCAAAAACATAACATACAAAACTAAAAGAAAGCTCCAAGACCTGGCCTGTAAACAGAATGAGATGCCGTCACTCCAAAACAGGTCATACCTGCGTAAAACAATAAATCTTCGATTGGGCTATTGCCACATCAATCACTGAATTAAACAGTGTACTGGGCAGTGCCTCATAACTCAATATATCCTTGATTAAACCGGTAACTAAAATTTAAACCATTCCCTAGGCCAGTTCCTTAAGAGCCAAAACCATGCATGGGCCAGGGTCACGAATATATGCAAATCTTTGTAGGGCCAGTGCCAACAAAATACTGAATTGTGACAAATAAGCTACCCAATAAACCCTATTCTTAACACAATTATGTACAAGCTCAAGGATAGCTAGGTCAGCATTAAGCCTAGTGGACCTGTTGTTTCCTAGCCTTACAGCTAATGGGGAGTTAACGAAGGGTAACCTGTAGCCATTATCAAGGGCGGTCAAAACGAAATTTGGAGCACCGACAGATCTCCAAAACTTTAAATTACTGTTAACACCTAAAGATTGCCCACCTTCTAACTCGTATTTTTCGACAACTTCTTCTATCTGCGCCAAGCTCTCCTCACTGCTTTGATTGACCTTGAATGGGTTGGCTTCCAGACGACTTGTTGTAGGAGAGTCTGGGGAATGTATTGTAGTTAAAGAACACGGAGCCTCCTGGCTAAAACACGAATCTGCAGTCCCCAACCCACTGGTCACACCTTCCGCATTTGAGGCAACGGAAGTACTCGCCAGGAGCGTCTCTAAGGCCTGAAAGGTATGACAACAAAAGAAAAAAACATGAAAGTTACCTGAAAGTTTAAAGTCAACACAAGCTAAAATTCCGATTGATGACACCATAAAACGTTTGATCTGATGATCGTCCAAAGGTAGAAGAACTGACGCAGAAAATTGCAATATGAGTTGAACCTACTGACGAAGCGTGTACCAAACCATCAAAGACTGTAAGGTTCCTCGCCTTCGCCTTCGCCTTCGCGGATAGTAGTTAGAGGTCGTAGGTCTTTGGGTAAATACCATGGAAAAATAAGAAAATTTAAAAAAGAAATTTAAAGAAAGTTGTGAAATATAACGAAAATCAGGAACATGTTAATTAAGGCGAGATACAGTTGGACTCACCTTCATAGTACACAACGTACAATTCGCCTTTCCCTATCCCCACGGTCAGCGCAGAGGCGGAAGCGCGGGGGGGGGTGGGGCAAGTCTGAAAGAAAAAATCCTGCACAGCTTTTGCACAAGAGATACGATTACTGCATAGCGACACAAAGAAATGAAATATACTGCAACCTAGTGAATTGAAATTCGTACAAAGCCCTTAGTGACAGGAACAATTTCCTGCAGAAAGGAAAAATTGCCCAACCTCCTCCCCCTAATCCCTAATACTAGGCGGCATCCCGGTTAACCAGGCCACTTCATGCATGCAGTGAAAAAAAGACTTACTTAAAGGGGCTCTGTCACGGTAGTGCAGTCCATTTTGTTTGGTTTTGCCAATTACTTGCCCTTACTCGCAATTCAACTTACCGTCACCCGAGAAGTTACAATTAAACAACAAAATCAAAGCTTAGGGACAAAAAATATGTCTCCCAGGCATACATGAGAAAAGTTACAAACAACAAAGGTAATCTTTGAAAAACTGTTAGGCTGAACAGTTTTCAAAAATCCCAATTCCAATCCGCTTCAATCTTCTTCAATTTTGCCCATCCTTGTCTCCTTTTGTATTTTCTGTTTTATTCGAACCTTCCTTCAATGCTTTAAGCAGTTATTTTCATGTTTCACTTTCTTTGTTTGGCAGTTCCCGTCGCTGAATTTGGCTAAATTTCGTGACACAGCCCCTTTAATAAAACGTCCATTAACACGACCATTATATTACTACATGTTGTACACGGCTGACGTAACTACATATCGCAAAAAGATGGGTACCCTCATTGCGTCAGATGAGAATCCTCCAGTTATCGTCTGAACTGTCTGTGTCATGTAAGGAGTGTGATCATTTATGAAAAAGGAAGAATAAAGAGTAACGCCTGATTAAACTGATCAATAGGCATATAACGAATGTTTTTCATTCTTCGACTCGCTGAGATAGTTACTTTCACCGACTCCTCGATTATCTTTTTCATGGCTTCTTTCTCGTTTCCTTAGCCACGTGGGACTTGGTTGCAAACCCGTATCTCTTTGATCAATATCACCGTGAAGACGCGCTGTGGATGATGATTCATGTATAGCTAAGCGATCGCCGTGAAATGTACTAAAACAGACAAAAAATATGCCGAAAAAAAAAATTAGAACAGCACCGAGTCGCTGACTGGAAACTGCACCAATCCGCTAAATATTTATTCCGTCATCTATTTATTTATTTATTTATTCTTTTTTTTTTTTTTTTATAAGATGAAATGTGACCACTATGGTGATAGAATGGGAAGAGGAACCTCGGAAATCCAGCTTTCTGTGATGGTGGAAAGAGAAAAAGGCAATTTTTTAGCTGTTTCCCATTTTGCCGCGACGATGTTTCGCTTTTACGATGCTTACAATCATTGCCCGATGCCTGATGTTTGACGCGTTTGGCCGACTTCTGAAAAGGCGGCGAGAGGAAAGAGAAAAAGGGTAGCTTTGTAATTTCATGCAAAGAAAACGTGTATGACAACGTTCGAATCCCGTTGAAGTCCCTTGAATTTTTCAAGTGCAGATATGAGACAATTGCTTAAATTGTCCAGAAAGTGTGAGGATGATTTCTAAACTGCACTTCATAATCATTTTTTTTTTATTTCTAAAACTATAGGGTTACTTTACAAAGCCAAATTTTTCTTGCCCTCTAAATCTCTTCTTACACTATATTATTCCCTTATTTAACCATACTTTATACCTACTGTAACCTAATCTGGGCTTCAACCTACGTCACTAACTTGCAACGAATTTACCTACTTCACAAACGAGCCGTTCGCACGATTTCAAAGGCTGACTATAGGGCTCCAAGTAACCTCTCTTCCCAAGCTTGAAAGTTCTCGACATATTTAGTATTTTCCCTTTCCAAGTAAGTTCTTTCATGTACTCCTATCATAATGGTTTATTACCGCCTCCCTTCGTTCATATCTTTCAAACTGGCAGTCATATTCATCGGTATTCAACCAGATATTCTGATTTTTACCGACCTCACACTTCCAGAGCCAAATTGAATATTAAAAAAATTCTCTCCTGTCTCATATGCAACCCTCGCAAGGTGGCCTAAAGCTGTTTTGTCGTTGGCAGGAATTGATACTAGTGTTTTTAAGGGTCGCAGTTTCAGAGGAGCTTCGACTTCGAAGGCAGCCAGTTTGGGAATACCCTTAGATGTTATTTTGAAGGCAGCTGACTGAAAAAACGCTGGCACTTTTGCCAAGTTCTATCGAAGAGAAACATCTTTTGTTGGCCAGTCTGCCCAGGCTGTTCTCACACTGTAGTCTTACAGGTTGATGCTGTGTCTCTGTTACACGAATAAGATGCTCTTTGGAGAAGCATTCATTGTCTGGTGCTATATTTTGCGCTCGGGAGTCTGCTTTGAATTATGCAATCTGAATCCCGCAGGGCGGAGCATTATACGAAAGAGAATATAAAATTAGACTAAGGTTACTTACCTGTGGGATAATTGTGATTCTCTGAGTATAATGCGTAGCACCAGGGATTCAGATCCCTCCCAGTTCTTTATTGCCCTCCTTTTGGGTTGCCCCTCGCGCGTCCTTTGTTTCAGGTATTGCCCGCTCAAACGACGACTTGTGAAGACCACATGATGCCTTCATATGTGGTTCTGATTTGTATAACAAAGATCTTCAAACCGTGATGACCTGGTGACTAGCCGTGAGAGATTGCAATCTGAATCCCTGGTGCTACGCGTTATACTCAGAGAATCATAATTATCCTACAGGTAAGTAACCTTAGTCTAATTTTATATTTTTCCACCTCCTTGCAAAGGTTCGGTCACGTGGACATATTGGTTTCTCCAGGTGAGCGAGACCTGGGGAGAGAACATAGTACATGGCTAGTACTAGCCTCTTCCAGGCGTTCAGTTAGTTGGCGCGCAGCGCGAAAATCGGCGCGCCAAAAAAGTGAAGAAAAAGCGCGCGAAGGGAGGCGAGGGAACGCCTGTGGGCAAACTTAACCAAAGGCCGTTCCGGTATACCAGGATCTGGTATACCCTCTGATTGGTCAATTTTGACAGATGCAGTCAACACAAAGGTCCGGATGAGAGACCGACGGTTATAATCGTTCGGCTTTCGTAATTTGCAAAGTAAAGCGTCTCAAACCATATGAAAACGAAGACTGTGCGACAATTCTAAGTGCTTGTGGAAAATAACAAAACATTCCTCGCTATGACCACGTAAATGACGGTTTAAATCACGCGTAGCTTTCTAATATTATTTCGAAGGAGCTAAAAAATATCGCTAAGAACGCATCTTAGCACAATCGAAGCGGTACATTGCTGTCTATTTATAAGAGAAAGAACTAGAACTCTGAGTTAAATCAGGAGCCCACTCTTGGTTAAATAACATTTTATATCACGCAACACAAGTACGTTGCATTTTTAAACACCGAAAATGAGAAATAGTAGCGTTTGAAATAAGTTGTTTACTTGCCCTGGCGTTAAATAACTTCGGAATGCAAAAAAATTAAAAAGCACAACATATCTCACCGCAAACTAGGGATTCTAGCGATCATTTGTAGGTTAAAACCAAAGATATAAGTTAAAAGCTTGCAAAGTTTAACTGCATATATGATCATAATATGATGAAAGCGATAAATTGGTGAAGGCATAAATTTGGGACATGAACGAAAATATTTGCGTACATTCCAGCGGCAGTTTTACGTTTGATTGCCAACCCAAAAGCAGAAACCGCATCAGGTGGCCAAGTGGGCGGAACGGCCTTTGGTTAAGTTTGCCCACAGGCGTTCCCTCGCCTCCCTTCGCGCGCTTTTTCTTCATTTTTTCGCGCTGCGCTCCAAACTAACTGAACGCCTGGAAGAGGCTAGGCTAGTACTTCTTTTACGTTTCGCACTAATCTTTGGCTAGCCCATTATGTTAAAGCATATTTTATAATATTTTAAAAAGTATATTTTCATGATCATTTTATCGTATGCAAATTATTTTAATGCACGGTGCTTAAGAACTTAGAAAGGAAACGGAAACGTGCAAACCAAATTAAGGGTCGCAAAGAACCTCGTCTCTCGCAGTTGATTTAAATAACGTTCCCACGAGATAATGCATTAGGCGAAAGCCGAATTTCCGCCAATGTTTTTGGAAACACGAGGACCGTCTTAGCGGCTCTTTCTTATAAAGTTGCAATACCGACCATGTTAGTTATCTTAACGTAATTATCTGTAGTTTTCCCGCGGTTACCCGCGCGGGTTAATGTAAAGGACCGCGGAAACGTCGGTTTCCATTGCTACCAGTTTGTTCAACGATTTAACTAACTCGATTGTACCTAGGTGCTACGCCCGGGGCACGTAATCTTACGCCCATGCTGTTATCTCATTGTCCTTTATTCTCCAAGGAAATGTATGGTTAGTTGACCAACCATATCTCAGCAAGAGCATATATATAAACGCCAGTTTTAGGAGAGAGAGAGGAAGAGAGTCGGCTGCCGGCGACGGCAGAGTGTTGAAGTTCCATGCCATAATAAAGAAGCTGCGTCTTCAAAATCTGTCCCGTAACAGATTTCGATAACTTTCTGGTGTCCATCCGTTTGTTCTAAGGAATCGCCTCTTCGCTGACTGTGGGGATGGGGGAAGGGAGATTGGTGTGCACTACGAAGAAGAGTCTGACGGCATATCGCTTTAAATTAATCAAGATTTTCGCAAAATGTCATGAATTTTAAAGCTTTCGTTATATTTAATTAACGATTTACCTATTTTACTCACAACAATGACCCACAGCCTCCACCCAATTTACGAGCTCTGAGTGACGCGTATGTAAACGTCATTCTGCGTGACTATTTGTAACGCAATACCTGAAGGGTTTGGAGGCCGTTAAACATGCTTATGCAACTTTATTGGCTTCATCCTTATGTTATGATTGTTTTGTTGCCGCTCTATAAACGACTAATCGATGTTACATTGGTTTTAGAACCAACGCTACGTTTTCTCATACTCTACTCCTCTGCGTGACACAATCGACATGACAAGTCTGGGGTCTGGTTCCGAACGATCTCTGACAGGACGAAAAGGCGAAGCCGTTGCGTTTGCAGTTTTATTCAAATACTACTGCTCTCTAGTAAATCGGACCAAGTGTGTAAAAACAACTACGTAGTCTGTGTAATACTGTTTTAAGCAGTCGTTTGCAGTCAAATAATTCTCCATTTTGGTTGGTTGAGGTGCAAGACGTTATCAAACAGCATGCCAAAATGAAGTTCTGGAAGTTGGCCACGTTGTGCGCTTGCTTGGTGCTCGAATTCTTTTCGTGCTCTAAAACAAATACGCGCTGTTTCTGGGTTATGGATGCAGTTGAGAAGGGCAATATGTCGAAGGTAACAACAACCATCGTTCCAAATGGTCATTATTTCTTGAGGATGAGGATAAAATGCAAGGACATGGTAAGGCTCTAAAAATTCTTCACCAAAATTGTTGTGGAAACTTTAAGGCAATTTTAAACTTACACTACAGACATTTTAGGCGTTAGACATTTCGCTTTCAAATTTAGCTAAAGGGAATTTTTTCTTTAATAAATAGCTGCCGGAGTTTTAAGGCTCTTGGCGGTTCTGAGGCCACGTCATAAGCAGTTAAAAATATTGTTGTCAAACTTGTTTTAATTGATATCTAACAACGCTCAAGCTAGGGCATGTGTCTGCAAATCGGTTCAGAACAATGAAACATGACTCGATTTAGGGAACGAGGAGAAGAAGACACAGAGAAAGGACTACTCACTCATCTTCTTATTATGAACGTCGTTTCCTCCGTCTGAAGAACAAAATGATTAAGCATTCTGGAGTGCCACACTCAGATTTCTCTCTTAAATTCACTGATCGCTCATGCAATTCTCTCGACAGATAAACTCCGGAAGGTTGAGATCACTGGTATTGACAGGTGTAAACCCGATAGTCAGCATTGAATCAGAGGCGTTTGGGACGAATTACCTCAAGGCTGGGAGATTTTCCCTTTTGATTTCTTCAGCACTCATAGAGATGGGCGATCAACATGACTGTGGTTGTATTCTGATAAATGAAACGAGTGGAAATAATTGGTAAGAACATTTTCAAATATTTCAAGTGACCAGCTTTATCATTTCAAATTTCAAGCAAAAATTATGAAAAAGATACAAATAAATACTGGTCATAAAACAACGTTGAATGACGTCATGAACTAAGATTTATCGTCGTAAATAGTAAAGCAAGGTTGTAAAAGTAGTTCAATGAATAAGCCAGACATTGTTGTCATAGGTTTCTATCAATTCATGGATGCACTCAATGATTCATTGATTTATTGATGCATTGATTCATTCATTCGTTTGTCCGTTCGTTCGTTCGTTCGTTCGTTCATTCGCTCATTCATTTTTTTCTTTCTTTCTTCCTTTCTTTCTTTCTACCTTTCTTTCTATCTTCGTTTCTTTCTTTCAGTCAATCATTCATTTATTCGTAGACAATATTTATCACTAATTGAATGTTATAAAAAAGAGGTGTTTTTGGTTGATGACATCTTACAGTGCCACGCGCCTTACCGTGGCCACCTAACAAAGTTCCGCTAGTCAGGATGTGTGAATTTGATTGACAGTCACTCCTTCTTGCAAAGTTCGCACATTTGTGAGTTGAACACCGTTGCATGGGTTGTTGAGTTGACATATTTACACGTAATTGTCAAATGTGAAAGTTTGTTGGGTGACCACGGTAAGGCGCGTTGCGCTGTAAGTTTTTTTAATACGTGAAGTCAACTAGAGGAAATCATTCCCACAAACTTTACTCCTGGAAAAACCTACCTTTTAAGGTTGTGGAAGCAGGCAGTCTGTCTGCTTTCAACATGGAGCTAAGGGCTCACCTTGGTATTTAGGGAAAAATTACTTCAATGTTTTCATTACCTACACATACAGATTCTCATATTTTGCGCTTGCCATTTTGTCTGTTTATGTATTCGAGTATGTAATTTAAAAGGAGTTTCTCACATAGGGCTAACCTCTTAACTTCCTTTTAGGATGCTTATGTATTTTATTTTATGTTCTGTTGTTGTTGTAATGGTCATCAGTTTTGCTCATACTCTGTCATGACATGTATTATTAATTAATTTCCAATCTGAATGAAAAATTTATGAGATTTATGAAAGGCGTTCCTTCGTTCGTTCGTTCCTTCCTTCATTCATTACCAAAACATCTTCATTTTTAAGCAAAACCAGTTGAGGCCAATCTTACCTTAAGACCTGGTTATTTGTTGTTGCTATGGTGTTGTGATTGGTCTCCGCCGGGAGCCCATAACCCGGAGCGTACAACTCCCATACAAGGGCTGAGACACGGCATTTTTACAGACCGAGCTGTCTTCACACACGTTTTTCCCGCGAAAGTTCAGTTCCAGTCCTCGCACGTCCAAAAAAAAAATTATGTAAGGCTTATGATTGGCTAAAAAGGCACCTGTGGGAGGAAAATCAATCAACAAATAGCTCGGTCTATGAAAACGCCGCGACACAATTATATTGAAGTTGTACGCTCTGGGTTATGAGCTCTTGTCTCTGTTTCACACTAGATTCTTCATTTTAAACAATTATATTTCTCAAGGTCAAGCAAGTGCATTTGTAGTGGTGTGAAACCTTCTTGTCCACAATCACAAGCTAATCATATGATTAAGGAGGGAATCAAATGCTGTCAAGTTGAAAAGAACTGCTCCGATTTCTCAGAGCTGTGTAACCTAGCCTGGGTAGCCCCTCTTTACATCCCTGAGACAGCCACAGCATTACACTGTCAAGTTGTTGATAGTGGTATTGGACCACACATAAACCTTCACCGGTAAAATAATTTTTATGACTGTACTGTGTTCGTGTTAGGGGAGGATTTGTGTGGGCTGAAGCCTGTGCTAGCGTATTTTAAAACGACAATTTAAATTTCAGGGATAGTCACAATTGGCGGGCAAATATTGCTATTTAATGGTGTGAGTTTCGTAGCTCTACACATTCTTAAACAATTCGGCTCCTTTTACGTATCTACTTACTTTTCAGCATATTACAAGGCCTAGATATCTCATACTGTGTTTCAAATAGGCAATGATGTTAAAATGGTAACTCACCAAAATTTCTAAGCGTGTATTGACGTCAGGTTCCAGTTGGTCCAAGGGTGAATGGCGCTATCCAATGGATAACTCGATTGATTTTGCTAGTGCTTATCCGCTGGATACTGATTTATAAGGTGGATAGCGTTATCCACCTTTTCGAACAACCGAACCCAGGTGTATATCAAAGATATAGGTTATGGCTTACCCGTCACATCTAAGTTGCGGTACCCGATTCCTGTAATGAGGGTTTCAAGCAAGCAACAGACCCAAACCCCTTGGTTGTTGCTTCTCTATTCTGCCTCAAGAGGTTTCTTTATCCGGGTACTTCTCAAAAACCAATGCAAATTTCATCTGGAACGCACGGACACTTCTGAAATAGTTCTTGTAAACTCTTTGGTGCTCCTTTGGTAAACAAAATTACATTTATATTTTCACATTTACATAGTTCTTTTTCCTGCTTTAAGTTCTAAAAATTGTGTAGTTCTTGAGTTTCTCATTTGTCCTTTGTCTTGTCAGATTTACGGTGCACATAGATGGTTTTCAGTTGTCAATGAACGACGCGATTCAGAGCCGTTTGGGGAGGGAAGTAACAGAATTGCCACGACTCAATCAGAAAATGCCGGTGAACTGTATGCCAAACCTCGCTCCTGTCTGCATTATCGCCTCTCGTCAACTGACAAATCACATCATTTTCACCAACTCAGAATTTGAAAAAATGGAATTCTTAAAAATCCAGGTTAGTATGATAACTCTACTGTCATGACGCCAGCTTGGGCATAATTGACTTAATAAACAACGAGGTACGCAGGTACGCAATGGGTACGAAGCTGTGTGGATACTGCAGATAGTTTCTTAAGTCTCGTGTTGCACTTCGTCGTCGGCAATCGATCGTTTTCGGTGTGAAGTGGACTGTTTTGAGTTCGCGGTTGACAAGCGCGTTGTGGGCTTGAAGGCCTGTCTTGCATTCAAACGACAATGCCTTCCACAGTGGTCATATATGTGCGTTGACTCCTCTGGCCCCAAGAGACCCTTCTTCAAATTCGAAGAAGTCGCAATGAAAAACGTATACTGGCATTAAGAAGAGCACCCGGCTTCACTTTATTAATCTCACAGAGTTCCAGCATATTACTGGAGGTGTTACATCGGCTGGCAACTCGTGAGTTGAAAACTGAAGAAAAGAAGAATTCAGACGTTTGTATGAGTGGGAGTATACGCCATACCTCCCGTAACACCAACGTCTGTGGATTTTTTCCGTTTTCAACTTACGTTTGCTCAGCCGATATAACACCTGATATACTGGATCGCTGTTGGATTACTGAAGTAAAGGTGCTCTTTCTGGTATATACGTTTTTCATTTCAACTTATTGCATTTGCCGCCGCAATATTGGAGAAGGGGCTTTAGTATACTAAATCTTGATAGTACAATTTACATCATTTCGGCAACGACCACTGTCGGGACAACCTGGTATCGGACAGTTCTGCGTAGATTCGCATGGAAAAGACGCCAACATGTTTCTTTCTTTAAAAGATAGTAAAATGCTCCTTATTTCAATAAAAAGCACAGCGGTCAACAAAGAGAACTCAAAAAGAACAGAACAAGGACTTAAAAGCTTGCACCTACCGAGTTTATAGTGCAATTTACGGTCAGATCTCGGGAAGAAACAGTCATTGTTCAGACTGCCAGACTATTTTGAAGAGATTGGATGCAACCGAAGGACAGCTATCAGTACGTTCCTCTCCTTAAATTATAGTTTATATTAAATTAAATTATAGCCTTTTATTCATTTCTTTTTCAGTTTGAAAGTACCATTAAAAACAAGTGTGCCTCCAAGCAGAATTTTTCCGCTGTGGAAGTTAAAGGAGCTTTGTCACTGCCGGACAGAATTGTACTCAACACTGAGGTGAATAAATCACGTTCTTAATTAAACAGAATGAGGAACTTTTCGTTTTAGGTTCGAATTGTTCTGCTTTATTTGTTCGCTTATGTACAGAGTACAGCTGAAAACGCAGGAAATGGAATTCCGACCTGATTCTCTAGATTTCAAAATTCTATGTGGAGCATCCCTTCCGAACCAATCGTTAGGAGTGAGCGCCTTCTTGGAATGGTCTATTCGCGTGGACATCATCAGTCGCAGGCTACCCCCCTGAAGTCTATCATCGTCCAGTTTGATATCGGACAGTTCAATAAGCCAATCGCATTCAAAGTTGTATATATTTTAAATCACCCAACCAAAAACTTGGTTTAAAATATCACAGCAATAAGGATGCAAAGTCACTCCAACTGGCCGACTCCTGGCAAAATGGAGAATATTCCCTCTTCAACAATGACAGTATTTTCGAAACGAAATGTAAAAATTGTCATTTTTAGGATAAATCGGTCACAGGACGTCGTGTCGGCTAATTCGTTTTGAAGTCACAATCGTGATTGACAAATCGAACTACGCAGTATCACTCGTATTATTACAGACCGCATTGGACTCCACTCAGTCTCGTTACCATTACTTATTACACGGCTAGTATGGCCTCGCACGGGCTCTCTTGTAAAACTATTCAGAAAATACCCGTACGAGGACCGTACTCATTAGCGCGAGCGGGGCCGGCAAAATGAACCGTACGGCGCTGGTAGGAGCACGCATGGCAACGCGCTATACGAGTTTAGAGGATTTCGTCGCGTCGAACCATCAAGGTTTTGATTACAGCCAGAGGAGCAAACAGAAAGAACTTATTAAATACATTTTGCGTTCAAATTTGTAGCTTTTTTTAGTCAGAACTTCACCTTTTGAGTGCTCATGAAGAGGCTGACAAGGCCAAATGATAAAACAAGTGCTGCGCTTGGCCCGTACGCTATGACCTCAAGTATTTTTACTTTTCAGCTCTCCCACTTAGTCTACAAGTATGTAGTCGCAAACGTAAACCCAAAAATTGTAATAAAAGCCTGGGTGATGGTTGTAAGCGCAAGTTTGATCTTTGTTGTCTTTACATTGAACAGGCGGGTTTATTGGAAATTCAAGCCGACCTATCTAAAATCTCTACCAATGTCGAATGTAAGCATTTTATGAATAAAAGGGTTTGTGTTTTTGTTTGTTTGTTTGTTTGTTTTTACTTAGCGTCAGTGGCTATAGTTGGTTTTGCTTTGTTTTGTCTTTCATTTAGTTGTTGTTCTCGTTGTTGTTTTGCATCGGCGAACAAAGTGACTCGTTCTCCGTAAACGAAACTAAAGATCTGGCCCCAATTGTTCAAAGGGTGGAAAGCTTTCTTTGAAAAAGTTTCAAAAAACATTTAATTGGAAACATTTTCTGCGGTTTAAAGTTATACATTGTAGGAGTGGAGGTTCCCTTTTTAATTTTGCCCCACAAACTTCAAGCTTAAAAAAAAAAATACTTCGTGTATAGATATGAGTAGTTTCCTTTTTCTTTAATTTAGCTTACCTCACATTACTTCATTTTACTTTGCTCTGTTCTGCTCTGTTCTGCTTTGCTCTGCTCTGCTCTGCTCTGCTCTGCTCCGGTTTGCTTTGCCTTGCTTTGCTTTGCTCCGCTTTGCTTTGCTTTGCTCCGCTTTGCTTTGCTTTGCTCCGCTTTGCTTTGCTTTGCTCCGCTTTGCTTTGCTTTGCCCCGCTTTGCTTTGCTTTGCTCCGCTTTGCTTTGCTTTGCTCCGCTTTGCTTTGCTTTGCTCCGCTTTACTTCAGTTCAATTCACTTCACCACACTTCACTTCACTTTATTTTACTTTACTTTACTTTACTTTACTTTACCTTACTTTGCTGCATCAGTTGAAAATGTTTATCGTCAAAATTTTCAGCTAAAGTTTATTCTCTTGTGTGGCACGCCTGTGTAAGTCAGGTGCTGGGCCCACCCCAGCCATCAGCTCACTCTATCACCATTCTGGGACTTGGAGAGGAACAGGATCAGGAGAAGGTTTTCGCGGCTTCACCAGAAAAAGGTATAATCAGTCGTTACAAGAGACCTTTGTGTTTTCAGCCCATAAAACGACATGCATTTTCCCGTTTTTGCTAGTCATAGAGGACTTTAAATTATGGGCAGATTTACACTTAATAGCATTCGACAATTGCAAGCGATCCAAGCTTTTCTGTCATTGGTCACAGACATTCACCATTCGTTTCATGAAATCTTCTAGGGAAATTAGTAAAACTTGACGGAGTTTCGCCAAAGGGGCTAAAATGTGCATTAGAAGTGACCTTCTTGCATCCATTCCTTTCATTCCCACTTTTAAAGGCAAGCCATCCGCATTTCAAGAACAAACGGATTCCAACGGACTCAACGCCTGCCAGTTCCTGAAGTTACAGCAGCAAAATACAGGTAACCACATCATTTTTTACCTGGGCCGAGTTGTTCAAAACAGGGTTAGCGATAACCCCACTTAAGTCCAATTGAAACCTCTAAGTTGTCATGATATTTATTCCGGGCTCGCACTAACCTTGCCTTGCTCGTTTGTACGGCACTTTTGGTATATTTCTTACAAGAAAATTTATGAGTGATTCTCTCTCTTGGCGCCCGTTTCCTGAAAGCCCCAAGACTTTTCAGGTGCCATAATTCCCTCCGTATCTTGCAACGGAAGACATTTTCAGCCCTGAAACTTTGCAATTAGGTCTCTCTTTCTCATCTTCAAAGCATGTCAGAAGACCAGATTTTCGGAAAAAGCCGATCGCAGTTTTTACAAATTGCTTTTCGGGCCCGTAAACTTTTTCGAGACTTGAAAACGGGCCCATGGTCTGTATTTAGCAAACATGGATAGTCGAGTTTCCCCGTTCTCTGAGGATGAAATGTGTTAATGCCTTGCTTTGAATATAGTGCAAGACTCTGTGAACTCTCGTTAGGCCAACCATGGCTTTTATTCAGAGCACAGATCGTGGAAGCTTCGAAAGCTTTTACGTCCAAAGCTGTCTCGTAATGCTTTTCGTTTTGCATTGCTGAGAGAAAATGGCCAATAAATCTTGAGCCACTAGAGGGGAACCTTTAAACACCTCGTGGCTTTATCGTGATATGCTCCCACGCATTTTTTTCGCCCTTGGCGCCGATTGGAAGTATTTGCTTTGAGCCCTGATAGGTTCATTTCGTTTTCTTCGTCTATTGCGATTGGTCAGAGTGATTAGTTTTGTTTTCACCACACCCAACTGAAAATCGCTTTTGTTAACGAGATGCAATCACATAGCGGCTTTTTGTTTGTTTTTTTGTTTTGTTTTTGTTTTGTTTTTGTTTTTGTTCTTTTAGCTAATTGACATATTTCGCAACTCTCAAGGCTGCTTGTTTACCTCTTTCGAGCTCTCTCGTCCGACACCAATTTTTCTTCTTTTTTTTTTCTGTAGGTAGTTCTCAGTGTCAAGTAATATCAGGCGGTGTTAGCGGCGTTATAGCACGCTCCTTTGTGGTCCTTGTCAAGTTGAAAACAGCACAAACGCATTCATTTCATCTGCTCTTGTATGAAGGTATCTTAAAAGCTTCTGTCAGCTGGCTTGTATTCCCTCTTCTTGTGTTTTAATTTCCACAACCATAAGCATAAGCAAAAGTATATCTCTACGACGTTCCCGCACGTGAAACACGCACAAGAAAATGAGCCACTAACAAGTGCAGTAACGGCGGACGAAATCTTATTTCACGTCCGTTCCCACTTGTAAAATAAGCACAAAGCGTGTGATAAACACAACCTCAAAGGGAAAATTTCACTTTCTTGTGATTCACGCCGTTCTCACAAGATTTTTCTTGTTCTTATGCTTGTCATGATGCCCATGTGTTTATCACACAAGTGGGAACCAGGTTTCTTTTTTAGTGTCTAGCGTTGTAAGTTTCTTGATGACAGTAATCAGCAGAGTAACACACCCCTCCCCCTCTCCCCACGACAGATGCAAACCATAAAATTTGGGGCATTTTTCCTCTTTTTTTCATATTCTAGGTTTCTGGAAACGAGTTTTGTATAATCTTGCAGTAATATGTTCCACATTCTCATAGAGTTCAACGAAACGTTAGTACATGTATTAGTTTTCAAAAATGACGCAAACTCATTTATTGACCCCCTCGAAAAGGCGAACGTTATTTTCTCAACAGGGAGGTGAGAAGGACCCAGAGAGCTTTTCCCAGTGGGAGATGTCCGCTCCGGATTATGGGCTCTTGGCGAGACCGAAAAGTATTTTTCACCTGAGTTTGCCATCGATAGATTGGTGTTTTCCTTAAACTATACGTGTTTTTTTTCTTAATTTGTTTTAATTTTTTGTTTAAATAATTAATTAATTAATTTATTTATTTTTTAACGTTTTTCATTTTACATTACCCAGAGTGCTCTGAAAATAAGTTTATTTTTTTTTAAAACCCAAGCCAGACCCGATCTATACTGGCCGGCAGAACTTGCTGTTTAACAACTTACGTAAGAGACTGAAATTGCATCGTTCTGTTTTCATTATCAGTCCTGTCGTGCGGTGGTTGCTGGAGATTACTGTTTCGTTTTCCAACTACTCTTCGTATCTCAGAAACAGGTGACGTATCACTGCACACATTGATCGTTTTTATCAGTCCTTGCTTTTGGTGGTGCATATTTTATTTTACGCCACATAGAGGGCTGGTCTTTTTAACTACCAAGGTTTAAGGTGAGTGCCTGTAATTCTGTAATGTAAGTGGTGTTAGTCTTGTACTGTGAGACGTTGTAATGTTTAGTGAAAATATATAAATTAAACAAATTTTTAAAAAAGGAAGAATGGTCATCGCAGTGAAGTAAGAAACTTAAGTGGTAACAAAGGAGCCTGAAAAAAAAAGACAAAACAAACAGGACAGAACCGAAACCAAAAAAAAAAAAACAACAAACATCCCAGCTTGCACGGGACTCGAAAAAATAGCCGTGTTATAGCTCTAAATACTGACTAAAACCCGGCTTTGATGATGATGACTGATATGAATTGAAATGCTCACCTACAGCTTGAACTCCAGTTGATTATCAATACAAGCAATTGTCAGACAGCCTTCAAATGACTGTTGTAATCATTTTAATTCAACTTACTCTGCACAGAATTTTGGGAAACGAACATGTGTTCGTAAAAGGCACAACCAGTGTACGGACAGACCTTGAACCTACGCGGTCTCACTTTCAAAGCAATTCCCTTACCCACTAGACTACCATATAGCCTAGATTTTTCGTTTCACCCTTCATTTGACAAGGTGTTGCCTTACAGGGATCACCATAGTCATTACAAGGATGTCTGATAATTGCTTGTATTAATACTGCTTTTCGTAGAGGATATGCTGGACGTTTGTAACAATCCCGGAAGCTGGCGTGAACAAATTCCAGGCAGCCCCGCGCGCGTTGCTAGTCACATAGCTTTATCCATACCGTCTACTCTTATTACTTTATCTTTTGATACAAAGACACCGACAGCTGGGAGAAAATTGAGTCTGTGGTCAGTCATCAAGATTCACAAGGTTCAGCGTTGACTTTAAGTGGCTTGTCGTTTACAGCTGTTGTCAGTAAAAGTTTATTTCTTTGGGGAAATCATTTACTTTACAGGTATTTAAAGAAATCGTAATGATAATGATAATAATAATAAAATAATAATAATAATAATAGTAATAAAGATTCCTAAGAGTATTTATAGAATCCTCTCTGACGTTATGTGATAACTGGTGACGTGAGCTGCGGCAAACGAAAACCCTCGATTACCAGCCGCTGTTTCGGGAAATGAGCTCATTGCCCGTATCGAGCAAGAAGCATATATTAGTGCAAACTTCGAAATGGTGAATGTGAACGCATTGTTTCAATCGGCGGGAGATCGTGTTTTTAAAAGCGTTTCAAAGTGGACAGCCTCAGATCATCCGCTGTAAAATTTGTTGCCCAGAGTTAAAGAATCCTCAAAACGTCTAGGATCTCAAACAAGCCTACTACCTTGTGTTAACACGGAACGTTTTAAAGCTAGTTTTATTAATAGACTTCATTTTAAATATTCATTTTAATTAATAAAGTGTAAATATAGGTATTTTTACTTGTATATTCAATAAAGACTTTACAGACTTTAAAAGAGATTTTCAACGGTAAGCGTTGGAGAAGAGCATTATGTACGCGATTGGAGTTTACGTCACAGTCACCTGGCGATTTGCCGCTCACGCGTCTAGCCGCCTTTTCTCGGGGACGATACCGCGGATCCGAGCGAGCAGCAATCTCGTCCCCAGAGGCAACATTGCTCTTGTGTGGCTGAACGGGGAATGGGCGCTATGGAAAAATCTAAAACCGGGACCACCAAATCTTGGCTCGCACCCTACAATGCGGTGGTTTTCAACGGCATTGCAACAACGACAGTTTCTGCAAGTTTCGTGACAATTGTTAATTCCACCGCCCGACTTTTTACTTTGCCCAACAACTTCCGATCATGATTTTTCGTAGTTTTTACCAACAAATCAGCGGCGGGTCTGTTTTGGATTAGCTCACAGGTTAGTGATCCCTGGTGCCGACCAAACTGGGATTGCAGCCCCTGGGAACGAGAGTGAGCGGCGCAAATCGAGTCCAAATTCAAGAATTCCTACATCTTTTTCGGACACATTCACGGTCTTCATTACACCAAGCCTCATTGTAGGAGAATCACTCATTGATTCACCTGTCCTATCTTCTTCCGAAGGAGAAGTCAACTTCGTCCAAAGGGTCTCCCTCTTTCCCTCTCTTCTCTCTCATGATCGCCCTTGTGAGATGCAATGTCTCTTTTTTAGTTTTGAAACTGTGCATACGATTTTTTCCAGTCCAGATGGTGGACTATCCATTTACTGGCTGACACGCTTTCCCAGAAGCTCTTCTATCGTCGTGTTCACGTCAACACCGTTTCATGGTACATTTGCTTTCCTTACAGATGACAATGAAGTAGGTAACGCAATTAGTTACTTTAATTAAAATGACAATTGGGGGTTAACAAAGTGTTTTTTTAGTTGATTGCCTTTGATAAATTCTGTGACCTTGCAAACCTTCCATTTGGTGATTAGCCACTCCCGCCGAAACAAAAGGTCGCACGCTTTCTTCTCAATCAGTAGCCAACCAACAATATAGATCAGTTATTGACCAAGCTTGTTTGGTCACTTATGGCTAGACATTGTCCAAGTTAATTCCTTGTCCTTTTATGGACTGAGACGGAAAAAAACGCAACCAAAAACAATTAATATAAAATAAAAGAACGAACAAGGTTAGTCAATAAAGGATTTATTATGTGGCTATACTTCTCTCTTCTGGTTTTCCGTACGGCAAAACCGCTTCCATGGATTCACACCACTTTGTGTTTTAATTTTTGTATTTTCCGGTTTCTGTTGAAAATAAACTCCGGAAACACGTTTGTTAGCAAGTGCTTCGTGCAAATAACTTGTCGCATATTCACCGCTAGTTTTCCAGAAACTCTTACAATATTCACTGGAACATGACCAGCGCCAAGAAAGGCAACTATTTACCTTCGCAGAAGCGCTTTCGCTCGTCGACACCATTTTCACTGAAAATGGGAAGTCCGCAAAAATCCGGTAGTTCCAGTCTCCGCGCGATATTAGTGAAATTAGGCACATTCTGTTTTGACTGTCTTGTGCTGTCCTTTGCGATCCATTTTACCGACATTGCACAAAAGTTAGTAACTTTGTATGTCAGCTCCTTGCATTTCTTTTTCCTTGGAAGGGAACAAAAAGGGCAGTCCCGAGCGGGAAAGATGGGCCTATCTTGCGCTCTCCGGTCAATCAGAGCACATAATTAGCTTCAACTTGCCCGCTCGCGGAGCCTGTCATATAGTATTTCAATATTGCGACATGATTCAGAGGTATTCGGTGCAAACATCAAATTCCTTTTCAGAGATGTTTCCCTTCAGAATTTTGAAAAAAAGAAAACAATGCAAGCTGTCATTTGTGAATGTTGCCTAATGCTGACGCAGACAATTATCCAAATTTTGTTTCTTCCCAGGAGCCCATAACCCGGAGCGTACCACTCACATTCCGCGGCTATATCACGGCATTTTTGCAGACCGATCTACCTTTAACAGACATGTTCTTTCCGCGAAAAGTTCAGTTCTAGTCCGCACGCATCCAGACAGTTCATTATGCAAGGCTTATGATTGGCTAGCAAGGCTCCCGTGGGAGACTGAATTCGCGGGAAAATCCATCCAAAAATAGCTCCGGATGTTAAAACGCCATGACCCAAGTATAATGAACTTTTATGCTCCGGGTATATGTGCTCCTGGTGTACCATTAATGTAAGCAGAAGAAAATAATACTTCTCCGCCACAAACCACTCTTACCGGTGGAGTATGCTGATAAAGGCGAGTCACTGGAAACCAAATTGACTTACTGGTAGCTCATGATCAATATCAATTACGATAATTTCTATAGCAATCTCGTCCTGGGCCGAGTATGTGTTCGAAGTAGGATTAGCGCTAACCTAAGGTTAGGTGCGATTACGACCTGTAGGTTGTCATGATATTTAACCCGGGTTAGCGCCAACACTGCTTGTATTGAACAACTCGGCCCAGCTAATCTGTAGCATGGCTTCAAGAATCGGATCCCAGAATGCTTTTCTTTACACAGGTTTGGATTGGACAAGTGGGGTCTACTAAAGTACAACGTGTAAAAAGTAATGTGGGCCCAAAAGAGCTCTCACCAGACCTTTATGATAAAAGAAACACATTTACCCTGTCGACATTCTTTGACTCTGGGGAAGGGCTTCAGCAGGTTAGTGGCAAATATCCCCGAGATAAGTGTACGATCGAACGGAGGGAGGAGTACTTAGACAAAAAAATGCTGCTTGAGGACTTTCAGTAACACTTTTTGTTAAGTGCTAGTGGTTATAAGGGCTATGCGAGTCACTGATTGTTGTTTGCACTATTCGTTTTAGCTAAATAGCGGTATAGTATCTTGCTGATATAAGAATTCAGTGATTTTGAAGGGTTTATCAAAAGTCGCCCCAGATCTGTCATTGCAGATCATGTTACTTTTACGGGTCACAATATTTAAGAGGGATCACTGATTTTAACATGTCC
>BLFK01000940.1:85898-103340 GCA_014634185.1 Astreopora myriophthalma | reverse complement strand
TGAGCTATGAAGCCACACATTGGGAGCGAGGTCAATTTAGTGAGTTCATATCTCCCGTGAGGAGTGAAATGATGTGAAGTATATATGAAATAATTCATATGTGAACTGCGGTTGTAGATGAAAGTGAAGAATGATCATCGCAGTTAATGATCATTCTTCACTTTCATCTACAACCGCAGTTCACATATGAATTATTTCATATATACTTCACATCATTTCACTCCTCACGGGAGATATGAACTCACTAAATTGACCTCGCTCCCAATGTGTGGCTTCATAGCTTAATTGGTAGAGCATCGCACCGGTATCGCGGAGGTCAGGGGTTCGAATCCCGTTGAAGCCCTGACTTTTTCAGGCTTCTCCTTTCCAATTGCTTAAATTGGAAAATTAACTGCGATGATCATTCTTCACTTTCAGTTGCCTCTATTGTTTGGTATTTTTTGGAGAATTTTAAAGGCCAGATTTCATTCGAATTATAATTAAGGGTTATTCGTTTCTTCAAGATTGCGCAGTAAGCTGATTGATGCAGCGTATACTGTTCTCTTATACAGATACTAAAGCGCATGCTTGGAGTCTTATTCATCTCCAGGCCTCGTTTCACGTCTCAGATGCCACAGTTTTGAACATCACAACAAAAAGGTCAGAGATCATCGCGAGAAAAGCGGTCAAATATGAGGTAAGATGCCTGACATGAACTCAGCGTACTTCATTAAAAAAAGAAAAAGAGTTATATCGTAAAGCCGGAAAAGTCTTGATCGAAAAGAAAGATGGACTAATAGGAGAAACTGTGCTTGAGTAGGAATCTATTGAATTGTCACAGAGAGGAGTATTATATTGCGGCTCAGAAACTGAAACCATCTGGGAATCGACTCAACAATGGCTGACAAATGTCGGTATTTAGTGGGTTGATACGGTAAATGTACCACCGTAAAGAGATGCAAAAGTTGACACCTCGAGCGTTTCCCCTGCGCCGGAGCAAATCAGGCGATTAAAGGCAGCTGGAGTTCTCACACAAAAGTGACAAAGTTGTCGTGAGAAGCATTTGTTGATATTGTCAGGATTAAGAATCTCGATCTAAAAGATAGAATTTGTTAAATTCGTCCTCTAATTTGTGCAGTGTCTGCGCTCAGTACGAGTTCCGCATGTCATATTGTAATGCTTACAGCAAGACTCCAATCTCTTTCCCAGAGCCCACGTACCCTTTGGTCAGTGCCAAGACACGGAGCTCTGGAATAATCAATTTCCAGACTCCAAGATTTTAGGAGTTCCGCTTACACGGCGCAAGCATACAACACACACTCGAAAAGCTAGAAAAATCCAATTAGTCTTTGAAAGAACAGCAATATCAAATTTTTGAGCAATATCAAATAATGAAAAGAGATGTTTTAGCGGTTTTACCAACGGGTTTTGGCAAGTCAATGATGCCCCAAAGTTTGGGTTTCATCTTCGATCTCTTGAAAAGTGAAATGGGGCGATCGTTAGAACTCAAAGATTTACAACAGCAGCGACAGATCTTCGGTTTACAAGTTTAATTGGAGTTTTCTGTGCAACATACGTCTTAAATTTGCGCTCAGCCGTTGATTTTGTTTACAAGCAATTTTACTTCCGGGAATTTGCGCATGAGCAGTTTGATAAATCGAGTAGCCAATCGACGAAGTTCTGTAAATTGATTATAACACAGCTCCATATCTTGGTGCTGACGGAACGTTACGTGGGCTCTGAGAACGAGATTAGCAAGACTCCTTAAAGTGCGACCACTTCTACTTAATTCACATTCTTTCGTGTGCCCACGATAAAGAGTGTTTTCGCACAGTCAGGTGACCAGCAGCCTCACTGGTCTACTAAAACAAAAGAAATAATTTGCATGAACAAAGAGTTCGATTACTAGCAGAATTTCTCCACTCCTCCAACATGGCCCCGTTTCCCTGTGTTTTACTTTTCCAGCATGGCCAATGTGACGTCACGCAAAAACAGTCTATAGAATTAAACGCTACGAAAATCCATCATCGGCTTCTGATTGGATAGTCTACAGACATAGAGATTGATAATTAATTACAAGTGGTCACACTTTTGGGATCCTTGCTGTAACACGAGTTCTATTCCGCTGAACATCTTTTTTCAAGGTTACCGTGCAAGATAGCGGATTCAGACTCCCACAATCCCATTCAGGTGAAGGCCTCAGTCCTGCGTCTTTGCACATTCAGGTAAATTTCATCTTTCATAACATGGACTGCCTTCCACGAGTTCTTTTCTTCAGATTCCTCTAGTGAAAATGAATCGGCTGCCGCACACACTACATTGGCCTTCGAGCACTGAAGGTCCCTCTTAAGTGTCACAAGCTCTCGTGCTACTCGCACGCTACATCTCGCGATCCCCAAAAAGAGAGGGTGAGCGGATCCTTGATTTGATCTTGTTACACTTTGTCGTTCAACCAGAAGTCTTTTCACAAGTTACTGTTTGCAGATTGTCTCAAACTCCAAACGACGAGTTCTAAGATCAAGAGTATTTGGATTTTTCGATAGGTTTGGAGGTCAGGTTTATCATGCAGCACCAGTTATGGCAGTGAAGGTTCTCTCGAGGTATGCCCTGGAAAAAAATTCAACTTCAGAAAGCAACGATGAAGAGTACACAAATTTAACCCCTTGCGTGGACCTTTGCGCGTGTATATTTGTTTTTTTTTTTCAATGCTTAATACGATTTTTTCGCCTGAGAGTTCTATTTTTTTAATGAAAACTGCTGTTTCCAAGAGACAGATCTTAAGGAGTGATCGTTTGCGTCGGAACATTCCGAGTATTCCAAACTCAGAATAGGTCGTAAAATCAAGCATAAATTTGAGAGGTATTACAATTATAGTGGCTTTATGTTGGTTGTTTGGTTACTTGTTATTACTAGAGAAAAAATAGGACATAAATTTCTTTTTTAGAGTTTTGTGAGTAATTTCTTCTTCAGAACTCTCAGAATAGTGCCCCAAAACATGCCCTAAGTTACACGGCTTATTACTTTCTACCTTCTCCCCAGAACTCAGAATGTACAGAGTGCAACCTCACAGAGCGACCTTTTTTTTTTTTTTTCGTTCTCTTAGGGTTCTTACGTCTTGAATGTGTTACTCGGGTGTCCGGCGGGTCTAAAGGTCGTTTTCGATGCCCAAGCTTCAAAGACCGCAACAGGAAGGGAGCACTTCTGTTCAGACGTTCAGGGTGTGCCTTGTTTCTACTTTTACCGAGGTGACTTCAGTTGGCTGTTGCACGATTAATACTGTTTTGACTCCTAAGTAGCTCCCAGGTGAAGGGAAGATCATGGCAGTTATAGGTGTACAATTCATGTAATTGCAAGAGAAAGCCTGAAAAACGATTTTAAGGCATCAAAGAGATCCCGATCCCGATTTGACCTAAAATTGCCATGATGGGCAAAGCATATTCACTAGCTATACGCGGTCGCATTGTTCGCACTGAACGTCAGTCGAGCTTGACAGCTGATTCAGAGCTTCAAGTTCTTCGCGGCTAATAGCGATGTTCATCGTTACGTCATCCATTGTCATTAATGTGCCAACCAGAGGTTGATTGGCCGTCGAAAGAAAGGGTTCTTTTATTCCAGTGGTTGGCAAATTTGAATATCAAAAGAAATGTTTGTAAACAGGTAGAGTATCGAATTGAAGAAGTGATCCTCACACTTTCTGGACAATTTAAGCAATTGACTCATATATGCACTTGAAAAATTCAAGTGACTTCAGCGGGATTCGAACCCACGACCTCTGCGATGCACCGGCATGCTTAAATTGTCCAGAACGTGTTAGGATCCCTTCTTCAATTCATTTCTAACCAGCACTTCACAATCATTTCATTCAGGGAGAGTATCACTATACAGTAATTCGCTTGGAAAGTAGGATCGTCTATTGCCGAATTTTATACAATCAATCAATACTTTATTTGATAGAGCAGGTTGGGATTACAAAATTACTAATAAAGTAATAGTTGCATCGGCAGCTATGAGCTGATGTGGACCTGCTATACCCTGAGGGCCTGGGTATGAGTCCATGTATTATGGGATTAACAAGACAAGACCCATATATTCTGAAAGAGCACACAGAGCTTTACAAAATCCTCTAGTTTCGTGTCAATTGGGCCAATATTGAACAAGATACAGCCATTCCAAAACTCCAAAAATTGCTAAGAAATGTATGGACTTCCGGCAAGTGTCCAGCAAGCCATACATTTGTTAGTAAAATTTTAAGTTTTTGAATGGCTGTATCTTGTTCAATATTGGCCCAATTGACACGAAACTTGAGGATTTTGTAAAGCTCGGTGTGCTCTTTCAGAATATATGGGTCTTGTGTTGTTAATCCCATAATACACGGACTCATACCCAGGCCCTCACGGTGTGAAATCCGGCAATATGTTATGGTCCGGACCACCAGCACAGGAGTACACCAGGTTATTTTTAGTTTTTTTTTTTTAATTCCCGCGAAAAGTAGTTGCCACGTTTACGAGTGCACTCCTCTGTGCAAAAAATAAATGGTATAAATAATGAGCTGTCAGTCGCTGTCATGCTAAGCCATTTGATTGGATGAATGTGCCTGGCTATGCTTTTTAGCGCGCGAAATGTTCCAAAAATAACTCGTCTACTCCTGTGTTGGCGTACAAACCCAGTGTGAAGATGGAAGCACCTATTTATGGGTTCCTGGTTATGTTTATTAGGCTCTTTTCAGATGGAATGTCAATAATGACCAAAGACTTTCTACCCATTGCTTGTTCAACAGATTTTTTACCAGTCTTCAAATTGTTAGATCTGGCCACCGGGCAAATGAGGAACTTTCATGGAAAGTACATGCTAAAGATAGTAGGTGGTGGACCGACCTATCAGTCAATAATTGATTACACAGATGAAGAACAAATAAAGTACAACTATCGAACAACGAGGTAAGCGCAAGCGCTTTACCTTGTTCTGCAAACCCGATAATGTTAACAAGCGTTATCGTTATCTGCTGGTGACCACAAACCAATCAAATACGTGATCTGCAACAAACATTCGGCGAAATGCATATGGCCGAAAGTAGATAAATCGGCTATGCAACATTCAGTAAACTTCAACGCATTGACGCCCGCTTTTGACGGTCACGTGACGTAAAAAGAGAAGCAATAGAACATTGAAGCCAGCCTCGAAAATTATTCCTCATTGACACCAAGGTAGTCGGCATGTACTAAAACCAGGTTTTTCGGCTGTTCCGGTGTTCCGGGGTGTTCCGGTGTTCCGATGTTCCTGGTTTTAGTACATGCCAAGGTGGTCTCGCCGCCACGAAAAAATCTGAGGTAGACTGTGTCAAATTAAATTAGATTAATTATGCGGATGGTGTAATTTATTCAGGGCATAGTGTACGTGGATAATAAGAGATTCTGTTAAGTCGCTAAGGGAAAGCGAAGCAGCGGTTACGAGAACATTTTAAAACGCTTTCTACTTACGTGCAAAGTAAAAAGAAAACCGTGTTGGAGGTTTATTCAAAGTTGAGCTGCATAATCTAAGAGATTCACTCTCGGCCACTGTCCTGTTCGGAGTTATTGTGATATTTTACTCAGACCGTCTATATTTAGACTGTTAGACTTTTTTTTACCAAGTGTGCTGTCCCTTTAGTAAGCCAATAAACGTGCTTTGTCTCCGCTCACATTAAGTATGCGTCAACTTTTTTTCTTATTTTACCCAGGAAAATAACCAGGTCAGAGAAAACGATAACTTAAAATAGTGATACTGGTTGTTCACTAGTTGTTCTTGTGGGATCGTGGAGGATTGCGCTTCCCCGTGGGGTTAAATTTGGAATAAATAAGTACTTGTAAAAGTTTTCAAAGGCCACAAATTGCACTTGACCCAAGGGCTGCTGCAAATTTGTTAGTGTACAATATTTATTTGCGCCTATTTATTTCAAGTTTCGCTCGAATTCCTGTGATTACCCGCACAAATTTCACTCTTTAAAATGCAGTTACTGCTCTGGTTTTAACGTTCATTTAAGTGACTATAAAATCCTCGCTCATTTTACCAACGGTCATGAAGAGTGTTGGATTAGCATCCATGCGCCTGCGCGTGAAACTGACACAAAGCCGTGACTAATGTCAACGACAGAAACTAAATCCACTCTATCAAATTTAGTACGCTTCCTTACTGGGTGGACGTGGAGCACAGTCTTGTTGCGCATGCTGATTACGTAAGGAAACTTAATTTTCGTTGTCCGTTATGGACAGTTCATTAGATCATAAAACAATTATTCCATGCATTTCTTTCTTTCCTTGGTATCCTTATTGCATTTGGCATTAGAAGCACTTGACAAAGGTCAGTGCTATCTAAGGCTTTTCTTTGCTGATTTCAAGAAAGGTTTCGATCTTATTGATCACACTATTTTAATTAGGAAGCTTTCTGAATTTGGCGGAGTTCATAACTGTCTTCTCAGATGGCCCGGGTAGCTGCATTTCTGTTGGATAGGTATTGGGGGTGTGGTTCCTAGCTCCCAAATGCTGTGTGGAGGGATTCCTCAGGGGACCAAGCTAGGCCCGGTCCTCTTTGCGGTCACGGGAAATGACCTCGTATAAACGTCATGGTGCCCACGTGCGAAATTCGTTGATGATTTGACTGTGATGGAGATTGTTCCGCCAAACTCTCCATCTCTGTTAAATCATATCGTACATGACATCCATTCTTTCGCGGTAAATAACAACATGAAGCTCAACCCGCGCAAATGAAGACCATGACTGTTGGCTTTCTTCAATACAATAGTTGCGTGACTCGTCCCAACGCTGTGGGTGGATCCCAGATCAAGCAGGTATCATCCTTTAAATTGCTCGGTGTTTTTGTGTCTGAGGATCTCACCTGGGTTGCGCACTGTGACTATGTCGTGAAGAAGATAAACAGGAGACTATATGCTCTTAGACAACTTAAAAGATGTGGTGCCTTGCCCTCGGATATAATTACCATCTATTGTAGTCTGGTTACTGGTTAAGATCTGTTATAGAATATGCCGCTGTGGTGTATGCAGGACTTCCACAGTATCTGTCTTCAGCCCTGGAAAATGTCCAGCGTAGGACGTTGTCTATAATCTGGCCTGGTGTTCGTTATGAGGTAGCACGTGCTAGTACAGGCCTATCTACTCTTCCCGCGAGACGCGACTTATTGTGTACTCGCTTCACTGCGAACATTGTGCCGCATCATCCCTCGTACCCACTAATCAACAGCAGACTAATGGATATACCTACCCATTACTTGCTTAGATCTGGTTGTCAGCATCATCTTCTCCCTGCCAGGACTGATAGATTTAGCAAATTTGTAACAATCAAGTTTAAGCCTTGATTAAACTGATTATTGTTATGTGTAGTGTATTGGTGTCTAGCGCACTCGACCTGTAATTCAGGTTTGAATAAACTATTTGTTTATTTATTTATTTATTTAGCTGGTCATATATTGAGTTATGATGCACTTGGGAAGTTTTGAATGCACTCAAGAAGACAGGACTGCTGTCGGCTGCACCTCGAACAGCTCTTTCTCTTGTATGGTGCACTCAAAACTTTCCCATTCCATAAAAATTTGGTATATGGGCATGCCCGCACTAAAGCACCAAAACATTGTTAAATATAGACTTGACTGTTTCTCACATAGTCAAAATAGTTTCTCACGATACATTGTTTGTTGTCGATGGGTTGCAATAGTTAAAAGCTTGGTTTATTTGTTGTCCGTCGGCTTTTCAGTTCCATGGCGTCCCTAATTTGGGCATCAAAGCTCAAGACCTTGGGAGATATTCCTGTTTTCAGCAGCAGCACAAACGGTATAAGGTCAGTGAGTCTTTCAGGAGCGTTTAGTGTTAGTTTATGTCCATAATCTTTTTTTGAGAAAATTGTTGAAAAAAATCGCCTCTGCAACGAATTTCCTGTTTTACTAGGGGCCCGGCAGGTTCAGACTTCAGTCAGTCGAGTCATTAAAACCGCGAGTGAGAATTTCATCGCTGAAATCGCTTCATTTGGTAAAGTTTCTCGCAGCGAAAGTCAGAACTACTGGTGAAGAGTTTATAACGGCCGTGAAGTCGAAATAGGATCGAAAAATACCGATTTGAAAGAATGAATAGCCATTTTTAATGTGTTCGAGCGAAGGGAGACGTTTAAGCCGGTATTACACGTTCAACTCTTAGCTGAAACTTACGGGCAACGGCGCTGAGAAACAAATTTCACGAAGTGGTGTTACACGGTGAAACTCTCTCTCTTTATCACCACTATGATCGTTGCGACCGTTGCAGAAGTAGAACGCGGTTCTACTTTTCGTAAAACTTGTCTCACAACGGAAGGCAAAAAGTTCTACGAAACCGATCATGTTACACGGTGCAACGCCTGCTGAAACTTGTTTCGCAGTGCCGTCGCACACAAGTTTCAGCCAGAGAGTTTCAACGTGTAACAGGGGCTTTACTAATCGCGTTGTGCTTTCAGCTTTTTCGTGCGGCTGACTGCTCGCCTCGATTTCATCTGAGGGTGAGGGTCTCGAGCCCATGGTATGTGACGTGTCTTGTGACGTTTAATGAACAAAATATTGCAGGCTCAGAGCATGTGAGCATGTGCTCGATTTGCTCACGTTGGAACTTGCAAGTGAGCGTCCCCCTTACACTGCTTTAGTCCCTCGAGCAAGATGCGAAAATAGAAACAGGCGGGCGCAAAGAATGGCCGTGCGAAATCTGGGCGCGAGGAGGAGGCCGCTTTTCCGGTCGCATGCTTTTCTTCTCGCGTCGCTCTCGAAGGACTAAAGCGGCGCAAGAGGGACTGCTCGTATCCTACACAACTGCGATACATAAATCCCACTTATATAGTTGGGTGGCCTTCCTTGGGCGTATGAGTTGTTGAATATGAAAATGAAGTTGGCAAGTCATCCACATTAAATGATACAGTTCTCGGTGTTCAACAAGCAACCAGGTCTCTATGCTAAATTTCCTGTCACAAACGAAATGTTGGCATCACCACACCTGACAAAGCTGACTGCCAGTCATACCACCTAATCCAATTACCCACAACCTGCAGCACCACTTGGGCTCTGCGCATTTTGGTGAAACCCGAAAGGGCCCCGAAAAACCTCCAACTTAAAATGGATAATGATACAACGAAAACCCTTGTTCGGCTGATTAATCCTGCAATCTACCTGATGATACCTACCAAGAGAGGATGAGACTCTTGTACCTGCATAACTACCGCACTTGTAGGGAACGTAATAGCCGATCATTTCAAACTCCTCATCTTATTTTGCTTCGATACACAAAGAAAAGCAAGGAGAAAGTAGAAAACCAATCAAACAATGATTTCCACGATTGTTTTCAGCTGGCTTTGTGGTACGCAGAGTCCGTGTGCTGACGTTGGCCCCAGCTTCCCTGGTAATGCTGAATACTACTTCAAGCTCGAGTTTTCAAATAGGTAAGGCGAAGAATAGGTTGAACACGCTATTCACGGAGGCTACTCAATACTGGACAAAACTCGTTGAGACTTTTTTGTTACTGGAGTATTTGACCACACTGTACTTGTTAACTGGATAGAATAATTACGACGAAGGTGAAAAAAAAGATGTCTGCAGGTTATGTTCTCGGTAGCGTGTCAAAGTCTCATGGTTTCATTTCTCTCAGTGTGGTGGATGCCGACAGCTCCAACTGCAATTTCACAATCCGTTTCCTTGTTCGTGTTCACGGTTTACCTCCAGGCTCTCTCAACCCTTCTTCTGTCATCGTACTAGTAAGTAACATGCTCATGCATTCTTAATACAGACGAGCAATACGTATACCCTACTACAGTCTGTGGCGAACATATTTTAACTTCTTACATCCAATGACTGGTTGTCTGCTTGCCTGCCTGTCTGAACGACCGAACAACGCCCGATTTATTGCTTACTCGCTCACTCATTGATTAATTGCAGACCTGTATTGGCATATTAGCTACCGTGATTTTAACAGCCTTTGCACTAAAAAGACAAAACGCAAGGGTTTGGCTTCAGCTCAAGAGTGTTTTTACCGAAGGATCGTACGACTTGTGTAGGGCGAGGATATATAGCTCTCAGAAAAGCAAGATCGATACTCAACCCACCGAAATTCAGCTGGAGACTGTTGGTCCAGGTATTTATTTATTTATTTTTCAATCATTGTATTGAATCAAGTTCTGTGATTCCATTTGACTTAATTTGGAAATTCATTACCAGCTTTTGAAAGCACTTCATTGTGAGCTTGACTTGTCTTGTATGGGGCCTCTATTTTTCCCAAGTTAGGCCTTGTTTATAAAGAGGGAGGGTAACCCTAGTGCTAGGGTTACCCTAACAAGAGGGTTACTCTAGCACTTGCACATTTCTTTCTTTCATCGACGTGTTTACAAGGCAGCCAGGGTAACCCCTTGCGCTAGGATAACCTTATCTGAGCGAACGCTCTGCTAGGGACAACTCGCCTATCCGGGATAACTTTTTAACGGTTTCCACAGTGTTTGCGATGCTCGGGTTACCAAGCACACAAAGTTGTCCCGGGTGGAAGGGTAACCCTACCTGTGAAATGTTGAACCCGGGCTATCTTTGACCCTCCTGCTAGAGTAACCCTAGAGGAGAGTGCCCTCAGCAGTAGGGTTACCCTACCTGCTTTTAAACAGAGCCTTTAGGTGTATTGTACGCTGAGACAGAGACTGAGATTCCTTCTCTTTCCGCTCGGGGAGAGGAGCCGAAAACTCTGCTCAGAACGGCACGATTTCCTATCGTACATGCGCGAGGTACGTCAGTATACATCACGCGAAATCTCGTGACTTTTTAACACTCAATGCGTCACTTCTGTCATTTGCGGGAGCAGATTTTCTTGCCCAAGCTACTTAACAACAACAACAACAACAAATGCGGTATGTCCACAGTTCCAGCCCCTTCTTCGATTGTGTGTAAATTTTAACTCCTTCAAAGTCAAAAAATACTCTTGAACTTGTCGAGGATAGCCCCTTCGACGCCACCTTTTTTTTTGGCTTTAGTGTCAACGGTCTCAGAAACGGAAACCAGTTTGAATCCTGTCTGTCATGCGCAAGTTCAGAACTAGTTAAAGAGTTTTTAGAATACAGATTTCAAGTATTTTGTCCCCGGCTGTGGACAGCGGCTGATCAAAGAATGGTGCGGTTCCGAGCAAAGGTTTTTCTCGCCTTTCCCCGAGCAGAAAGAGGGGGAATCTCTGCTCGCAGGGTAGGTATGTTGTCTTCCAAACGTATATCTTTTTTTGTTGTTATTTTCTTTACAGATAGAACAAACACTGAAGACTCCAACATCATTGATAGTGTTTCTGTACACATTAAGGGAACTAACTCAGCACTGCATGAGCCATCCCAAACAAACGCTTAACTCTTCTTTGTTAATAACTTAACACTACAAAATTTAAATTTAGATACCATCAATATTGCAGTAAACACTCCCATGCGAATGTTGCCCCAGTGTTGCACGCTGCATGTTGCTAGCTGCGGCTTGTTTTTGGCTTGTTCCTGTGGAAGTCCCACACGCGTGTTGCACGCTTTAAGTTGAGTAGTTTTGGGGTTGTATTCGCCAGTATCCCTAGTTTGTATTTTGGGAAAAAAAAAGTTCCTATCCTTTTAGTATGGTATTTGTTGTAACCGTTTGCATAAAGGTTAACCCTTTTGTATCCTTAATAAAGTTGTTAGGAGAAAACTGACACGAAGGGTCACTTTAACCAAAACCAAATGTTTGTACGTTGCAGGAAGTTCAAAAGTTACATTTTATGATAGGTTTTCAGAGAAATTGCCTCGTGCGGCCCTGTTTACAAGCACGTAGGATAACCTTAGGGTTAGGGTCAGCCCAGCAAGAGGGTTGACCTAGGACTTGCACATTTCATTTTTTTTTTGTTTTGTTTTTGTTTTTGTTTTTGTTTTTTTTTTTAAATCGACGTGTTGACGAGACAGCTAGGGTTACCATGGCGCTAGAGCGACCCTACCTGAGTGTTATGGTCACCCTAGAGTCAGGGTGACCGTAGTTGCTTTGTATACGCTCTGCAAGGGACAACTCGCATTCCACGACAACTTTTTAGCGGTTTCCATTGTGTTTGCGAGCGATGCTGACGATTACTAAGCACACAAAGTTGTCCCGGGTGGTAGGGCAACCCTACCTGTAAAATTTCGCTTGTAGACCCGGACTATCTTTGATCCTCCTGCTGACGTACCTCTAGAGGAGGGTGCCCTCGGCAGTAGGGTTACCCTACCTGCTTTTAAACGGCTTAAGGTAATCCGAGACAGTCTTGGATTCCGGATACCACGCTGTGGATTTCCGGATTCCAAAGGTAGCGCTGGATTTCAATCATGAGCAGAATTCCGGATTCCTAGGGTGGGATACTCCAGGATCGAGGATTCCACAAGTTCTGAAAAATCTGCTGGTTTCCGGAATCCGGGTTATCCTGGTGGGACGAACACTCGATTGTGAGAAAGCCTTTTTTTCTTGACCTTTTTCAATGAACAAGTGAAACTATAACGTTGTTCTTAGCACTGTTGGGACGTGGTTTTGCTGGTGGAATTGTTTGTTTCGATAAATCAAGTTCTTGTTAGTTTTGTATAATGAGGACCACTTTAAATGGTTGTTTTATTTACCTACTTATTTTTAGGTGATGTGTTTTTCTTTGCTATTTTCGGGGAACATATTCAATAATCTCTTTCAATTAACCATCCGAAATTGACTGTAACAGGGAACAGAGGGACTGGAAAACATCATCGTAATGCAACACTTTTTCCGATGACGCATACCCTCGTCTTGTTGTTAAGTACGAACTCTTACATAAGAAAGTTAGAACACCCACGACATAAGCATATTAAGCACAAGAAGAACGAGCATAGTTCGTTCTTCTTAAGCTTATGTCGCAGTGGGAACGAGAATGAAATAAACACGCTCGTCCTCATTTCACAGGTGGGAACGGACGTGAAATAAGCATAAGCACTAGCACTAAAATTAATTGTAGCTCGTATTTCGTCCGCCGTTACTACGCTTGCGTATGCCTCATTTTCTCTTCACGTGTCCACAAATCACGGCCAGACTTACGGCTCATCTACACAGACTCACAGGGACCACGGAGCAATGTGAAAAGTGGGAGGGCTGGCAACTGAAAATGATTTTTTCATATTGAAAATCGAAAAATTAATTTAATTATTTTTCTTTTTAGCGCAAAAAGTGGGGGCCGGGGGCGCAAAAAAGTGGTGGGGCCGCGGCCCTACCAGCCCCTCTCTCTCCGCGGTCTCTGACTCAGAACTTAGAACAACAGATGACACAATAGATCACAATAGACGGTTACAAAAGTGGACCTTTGCCGCGACTGCCCATCGATTGGCTTTTGCCAGAGTCCGTGTTCGTGGTGATGACCAAAAGAAAAAGCGGGCTCTGGGAACGAGATTGCTTTTGGTTATTCTTGTGCTTATGCGCTAGTGAAAATCAGCCTTTAAACAACAAGAAATGGCCAAAGGGGTTGAATTTATTCGCAATTTTATTCACCTAAATAAGGCGTCTAATGAATTAAAGTGGTCGCGACCAGCATGCTTATAACTCGACCTTTTCCCTCGCAAACCTAATAAAGGGGGCTTCTAAGAAAGAGCTTGGTGACGACACTACTTACAATGTCAACATGGCGTCGAAGTTGAATTCTGTCGTGCACAAACTTCATGCGGTAACATTGATTAAAAGCGCCATTGGACAGCCCTGGTGGGAAAAAAGAACTGTCAAGTTTCTAGGTTTGAACAAGCTGCACAAAACTGTGATCGTTAAGAATACCGCCACAATGAATGGACAACTTCAAGCGATCAAACACCTCATTGATGTCAAACCTATTGAGGTTGTAGAAGGAAATACTAGTTCAAGGGGGGAAGACGGAGTTTTCCTGAGAGAAAATGGACAGTTTCTTCTGAGCAAGTTTGACGAATACTTGAAAAATAACCCTCCAATAGAGAAGGTAATTCGGGCAAGGCGGAAACAAGTGGTATGGGAGACTAAAAGACGAAGATAAACTTGAACTTGGGTTAGTTTACACGCATTTGGACGCAAGTATATTATCTTACACGGAAACGGTTTTTTTGTCCTTCATTTTGGATCACTTAGCCCGATCAAATAACACTTAACTTCATATGGAGTCAGCAACTGCCTTTGCGGTATTTTCCGACGGACTTTGGATTGGTTGCAAACATCGTCAGTATTGGAATCGAAACACGCGGTCCTGAAGGCCCACCACAGCATTAAATCAAAGGCAGTTAAGGGGTTCTCCAAGGATGCTTCCTTGTACCCTTCTGCTTTCTGCTCTATATGGATTCTCTATGCTTTCTGCTCTATATGAATGATATGGGCAGTAATTAAAGTTCAGTTGCCAGGTTTTGCTCCATTTACATAAACTGGTTTATAAGTCCTGCTGAAGCAGTGCATGGTTCTCTCTTCTGAAATGTTGTCTCCAGAGATCAAAAGGTTTTTACTGACGTCATCATCTGTGGTTCCAAAGCTAAAGGGTACAAATATCAGAGCAGAGTCCTTCAACCCTGGCACCAGCAATGTTCATCGAACAATTCATTAAATGACACCCATTGTGTCATAGCTATAATTGACAACTGACATTCACACTTCTTGTCTTAACCAAAAACATCAGTCACTCTTTGAACAGGACCATCTCTCTCACCTTATCTGTTTGCAAATGGAGAAATACAGCTGTAGTTTAGTTTATTGGCTTTGTGGTATTAGTTTATTAACTTTGCTGTACAAGGTTCATTGTTACCACAAGAGCAACTAGCCAATTACTGCAACCCCATTACATATGAAAGAAACAAACTGGAGTCATTAGTTTTACCATGATTGAATCTGGTCATAATTTGTGCTATCTGGCATTTTTGCTATTAAGATCATTTTAATTATATCACCACGGGGACTATTGCTTTCTGAGACATTCTTGATCTATCTTCTGGTGGAACCACTGAATGTGATCACTTTTCCTAATTTGCATAATAAGATGTAAAACTTGTCAATGAATATCTCTGGAAAAAAATCCCTGGGGCATTCTTCATTTTGAAAAGGTAGGCTTTCAAATAAGCATCAATTATTTTTAAGTTCCTAGGCACTTTAATATTTCTCTGTGGAAACTGGAAAAGCATTGACTGTTGTTTTGAAGAACTGTTTAATGGTAGAACTACTGTTATCCTGGTGTTGTGGTCTGGCCTTTAATTTGTAAATGTAATTTCATCTGTTCTCCTTTCACACTCATCCATGGGTTGGATGGCTGGGTGAGATCAAATATGGACTGAGGACTGATAGTGGCTGCCAGCAGTGCCTTTATAGGCTGACAATCTCATCCCGGAGAAAGAATTGTAAACCACCATGAACCGTATGCCGATATGTGCGGTATATAAATGCATTACCATTATTCAACTTTTGTCAGTCTTTATATTTAATGCGCTTGCATGCAAAGTGGTGTGCAGGGTAGTTGCCCCCTTTGTTCTGATGGCAGTCTAACAGACAAAATGTTTGAATATGTTTTCATGAAGTGTGCACCTCACCTGAAAAAACCCTGCTTTTCAAGTTGGTGCTTGATCAACTGTGACCTTTGGAGGGCTATTGTTAAAATAATTATATGGATTGTTTAAAGTGCCTATGAAGTAAAAAATTTTGTTTGCTTATTTGAAAGGCCTTTACAAGTAAGTAAGAATGACACATTCTTTTTTGAAAGGTCTTCTTTCATTCCCAAGATATTCAAGTTTTTCCTTAAAAATTGATGACGTCATAAAATGGTTTAAGAATATAAATCACAAAATCAAGAATATCTCTGGAAATATTTCACTGATGTCATTCAAACTTGGCACCAGTAATGTACGTCAGGTGACATACAGAATGACACCCACTGTGCTGTTACCATGGCAACAGTTCCATTTCCCATTCTATTTCATACGAGAGTCACTTTCCCAGTTTTTGTGTTAATCAAGCATTGTTTACTTACAATGAGGTAGTGAGTAGACATAAGGTAATGTGGGCAATTTCACGTGTTTAGAGTGACCATCTGTCGCTCCTTATCTGGTCAAAAATGGAGATATTTGGTTCTTCGCAAACAAGGCCTGGAGCCTAGACTGTTACCATGGTAACAGCACAGTGGGCGTCATTCTGTATGTCACCTGACGTACATTACTGGGGCCAAGTTTGAATGACATCAGTGAATTGTTTCCATAGATATTCTTGATTTTGTGATTTATATTCTTACTTAAACCATTTTATGACGTCATCAATTTTTAAGGAAAAACTTGAATATCTGTAACTGTAAACCTCGGGGGTTTACAGGTAAAAAAAGTCCGTCCCTAAAATGAAGGATCTCATGATCCTTCTCAAATCACTAATAATTCATGAGCCCAAAACAAAAGAAATCACTACTGTGAAGGAAGTTTGGATATGTGATCTTAATTAGCATAAAATTTTGGAAATGTTTAACTCAAATTTCTCTTAAAATACTGATTCCTTTGAGAAGCAATATCAAACACTCGACTGAGTGTTACATCCTCTATCCAAACACCTCGAATTCGGTTAAAAAACTTGGCCTTCGGCCTTGTTTTTCAACTCGCTTCTCGGTGTTTGGATATCTGATGAAGCACTCTTCTTCATGTTTGATATATTACATGAAAAATATAACTCAAATTAATTCCAGTGGTTCAAATTTTAGTCTTGACATTTGGTCTATTAAAGGTCTGTGTGTGCCAGGTCCTCCACTGTACCTACAAGAAGCCTTGAGCTTTCGGTCCACAGTCGTTGAAAGCCTGGATAACTTTATCTGTCGATGCTTTTTTTTTTTAAGATGGATCGAAATTTAAAAGCTGGAGAGTGAGCTACAAACTGGATAAAATTAATTTATCCAGGCTTTGAACAACTAAAGCCATATTTTTTTTCCTCTCATCCTTCAAATTAGAACACAAAGCCTGTCCTATCACACCCATAACAAGACTTGACAAGTGGATTGGCCGAATGATTTGGTGCAACATTTACAACGATAGATACCAAAGTTGCTCAGTGTGGTGCTAATTATCACAAATCAATAGTATCAATATTATTTTCTTATGGTCTAAGAAACCCTACTGTTGATAATTATGATTCATGAACATAATGGTAATTCCACAAATTACACTGTAGGCAATTGTGTTGCAAAAAAAAACTGAAAAAAATCCAGACTTGGGTGTGACTAAAACCCACAACTCTGTGATTGCACCGCCCAACTAAGCTATCAAGCCAACAGCTGGGAGCTGTTCACTTGAGAGTTTTTTTTTACCTTATTTTACGTTCACGTCTTATGAAGGGATGGATGTACGATAATTAGGAACATGAGAAGTCAGATGTTTGAACTGCAGACATGAAATGTTTTAATTATAACTCATTAACATACATGCATGATCATCACCGCAATTTAAAAAGTGAGCTACCTACAAAATGAAGCTT
>BLFK01000940.1:50745-66509 GCA_014634185.1 Astreopora myriophthalma | reverse complement strand
TTTTTTTTTTCGTTGAATTTGACACGCTTGACCTTGAGATATTTGTGATCTGTTGGATCGAGTCTGTCGACCCCGTTGATGATTTGTGTCTGACAAACCAAATTTATCTGTTTATTGTGATGTCACAATACACACTCTCAGAAACTCCCTTTGGGACTTTCTCGATTTACGTCATCCTAACCATTTCGTACTTGCGGGCGCAAACAATAGAAACGTCATCATTACCTACCGATTCCTCGCGGCCCCTGTTCGAGCAAATCGAGATTTTTTCTAGTATACTGACTGCATATTTGAACTGTAAGTACTGTCCTTAATATACGCGCGAGTTACTAGGGTGCCTCCTCGGGATTTCGCCTCTGGGCGAAATCCCTGCGGGGGCAATAAAGAATAAAGAATGTGAATGTGAATGTGAATTATTATTATTATTATTATTATTATTACTATTACTATTACTATTATTATTATTATTATTATTAACCTTCTTCTTCATTATTATCATTATCATCAATATTATTTTCATTATTTTTATTGTCATTATCATTATCATTGCCATTATCACCATTCTTCCTCCCTTATGTCATTACAGAGCATGCCAAGGTATAAATTATATATATAATTTATATATATTATATATAGTTTACATATATAACAAGTTTATATATATTAATATTAATCGATCAATTATAATAATTATTACAGGGGTATTAATTAATAGCCAGACTTATGTGTAAGTTTAAATTGAGTGTCAAAAGTAATTTAATACAGGATTTCTTTGGTTTTGGTTTGCTTCAACTGTAACTGGATCAAACATTTGCACAAAATTTCCAACCAATCAGGTGCAGAACTATAAAAAATCCAGTTGTGACTGAGTCACTCGTTTCCCTGCACTTAGCCTGGCAGCTGCATTTTATACTCACTTTGTGAATCTGACTGGAGCTACGTAGTAAAACCAAGTTGTGAATAACTTTGATTTGTACAGTTGGCTGAAGGGTGTTAACATCTATTCCTTCAGAATATGATTGACTCTCGATTGAAAATGATCATCTGGGTGACTGGAGTCCTGAGAGGGACTGTTGTTGCTGTCGTTGACAACAACAGTCCTTCTCAGGACTCCAGTCACCCAGATGATCATTTTCAATCGAGGTATGTTACTCCTGGGTTCAAACCATTTTCTTATTTATGATTGACTCTGTAATTGCATTGGTTAATTACATTGGTTAATTAATTATTGGTTAATTACATCGGTTAAATTCCTTTATGACACTCAGTTAAAAACCCCTCTAGGTTCTTAACATAACAGTCATGTCCTCTTAAATTATGTCCTGTTAAATTATAAGTCATGTCCTGTTAAATTATGGACACCCACTCAATTAGTACATTTAGCCCGCCATGCCATGGCAAAAAGGATAGCACATATTTTGCTAATACCGCCATCTTGGTTTTAGGAAGACGAGGAATCACTCAAGAGAGTAGAAAAGGGAGCTTTTAACAAAATATTAATGTAACAAACAATCTGGGTATTATTAAATTCATCTATACTGTTGGCTACAACTGATCTATCACAGTCACTGTGGTAAAGCATCGAAACTAGTAATCTGAAGGTCATACATGTACATGTACATGTAGGTTTGCCTCCTGTTAGGGCAAGCATGTATTTTTTTAAGTATTTCCAAGTACCATTGATTTACCTCACTCCCACCCAGTCTTGCCTTAAAAGCCTAGAATGCTCACACTACACCTGTAGTGCAGTTGCTGTTATGCCATGAATGCCACTGTACTAACTTTGGAAGAGTAGCATGGAAGAAAAACTTACGGTTATTGCTGAAATCATCTACTAGAATTATTTCTTTCAACAAGTTACGAGGACTTCGGTTGAGCGAGCTGCAAACAAGATGATAAAAATCTCTGATGTAAAGACTATAAACAAATTGAAGGTAGAAAGGCTCACAGTTCTTTACCCATCTTTGGCTAGACTGGTTAGGAACAAAACATGGAGTGTTACTCCATTACCCTATTACCTAAAATGGATTTACCTTAAGATCACAAAATTGTTTTTATTACCAATATCGAAGAACCCTAACCCTTCACTAATGCTAACTTTCAGCCTAATTAGGCCTACAAATGATGATTGCACTTAAAGTGAGCCTTAATTAGTGAAGGTTTTTGCTTGTTTTAGTGTTGGTATTAAAAACAATGACCTGTGACCTTCAAAGGGGTATTCCATTTTCAATAGGTACACTTGCACTAGCACTCCAAGGGTACTCCATGGACTAATATTACTCCTGTCCTTGTTTTGTCCCTAAACAGCCAGACTAGGTAAATATAGATAGTATTACCATAACTATACAATCATGTATTACCATTGTTAATACCATGTACATGTATAATTGCTTTATAGTTCACCTTATGACAGTCCGAAGCAATGCTGCCCTGCCTTCATTGTGAAAGCAGATGATAATCGAGGTGGTTGGTAAATATGTCTTCCAAGATCTTGTCTTGCACCTGTAAATGGCACCAAATACAGTGCAATTCCTTACTAATAATAGCCTCTTCCGGGCGTTCAGTTAGTTGGGGCGCAGCGCAAAAATCGGCACGCGAAAAAATGACAAAAAGCGCACGAAGGGAGGCGAGGGAACGCCTGTGGGCAAACTTAACAAAAGGCCGTTCCGGTATACCAGGATCTGGTATACCCTCTGATTGGTCAATTTTGACAGATGCAGTCAACACAAAGGTCGATAAAAGACCGACGGTTATAATCGTTCTGCTTTCGTAATTTACAAAGTAGCGCATCTCAGAAGACGGTGCAACAATTCTAAGTGATTGTGGAAAATAACAGAACATTCCTCGCTATGACCACGCAAATGACGGTTTAAATCACACGTAACTTTCTAATATTATTTGGAAGGCGCTAAAAAATATCACTAAGAACGCATCTTAGCACAATCAAAGCGGTACATTGTTATCTATTTATAAGAGAACGACCTAGAACTCAGAGTTAAATCAGGAGCCCACTCCTGGTTGAATAACAATTTACATCACGTAACACAAGTACATTGCATTTTTACACACCAAAAATGAGAAATAGTAGCGTTTGAAATAAGTTGTTTACTTGCTGTAGCGTTAAATAACTTCGGAATGCAAAAATTGAAAAAGCACAACATATCTCACCGCAAACTAGGGATTCAAGCGATCATTTGGAGGCTAAAACCAAAGATATAAGTTAAAAGCTTGCAAAGTTTAACTTCATATATGATCATAATATGATGAAAGCGATAAATTGATGAAGCGATGAAATATGACGAAGGCATAAATTTGGCACATTAGATAACGAAAAATATTTGCGTACATTCAAGTGGCAGTTTTACGTTTGATTGACAACCCAAAAGCAGAAACCGCGTCAGGTGGCCAAGGGGGCGGAACGGCCTTTTATTAAGTTTGCCCACAGGCGTTCCATCGCCTCCCTTCGTGCGCTTTTCCTTTGTTTTTTCACGCGCCGATTTTCGCACTGCGCCCCAACTAACTGAACACCTGGAAGAGGAAGAGGCTATACTAGCTATGAAGCTGTGCTTTGTGCATGCCAGTATCTAAAATGGGTTTGAAATGACCATATGAACAAAACCGTTTCTCTGTTGTTATCTCTTTTTTCCTTTCTGTTTTGTTTTCTTTTTTCATTTTCCAGTGTCTTCAGATACTATTTACAACCCCTGAAGCAGTTGATAACCGAAAAAAAAAAAAAAAAAAAAAAAAGGAAGCAAACTAGGGGTCCTTACCATTGACAAAGAAAACCCACAAACTCTCGTTGGAATGTCAAATGGTAAATACTATTCCAACTTTATGCTGTCATTATCTGCCCATGGTGGTGTCCAACTCAAAAGCTCTGCTACTTTGGACACTGCACACCTCTGAACCTATTTCTTCATTGGTTGTACTTGTTATTTTTTTTACTTTGTGTTTTCTGACTGAAGTTACAAAACTTAAAAACTTTTGAGACAACAAGATCAGCTTTAATAATTTTTTGAGCATGCGCAACCCACACATGGGTTCACTTTTCCTACCACTTCTGATTCATAAGATGATACAAGCAGCTCTGGTATGGCGTGTGTCGGTTACATGCGTGCACTTGGCTAAATACCCTTGCAAGCCAACTTAAATCTAATATTCCATTTGATCAAGGGATGTTTTGTGTAATTACATATAAATGGGAAGCACCCAAGGTATGTCAGATAATATGTTTCACCCACATCTTGGAATGATTTATTATAGCTATTACAAGGTGAATTTACATGTAAATGCAGGAGCAGATAAATGGCTATGTACATGTATATTATTATCGGTATGCACAGATGACTGTGGCCAAATAGAAAACCAGCCTCTTGTACCCATGCTCAGCAGCCTGCAGATGTCTGAAAACTGGTGGGCTGCTTATGTATTATCAGCCCAGACCTGATTGTATTTCGCTTAATCATTGAAACTTGCATTCTTGATATCATTTGAAACTGTTTATTGATCATAACAATTATGATAATGAAATGACTTTTGTCAGGCATAAATGTTTATTTGCACCCTTGCTAAACAGTGACATTGCACACAAGCAATGACACTGCATAAGTCATTATCCCCTTCAAAAGTCATTAATTTTTATTCCCTTATTTTCAAAAGGTTAAAAAGGTAATACAAACAGGCTCATAATGTAGACTTAAAAAAAAATATTATCATCTAAACCAAAATATTGCTGAAGCTTCGCAAAAATTATAGAAAACAAAATTCACATTGACTTACTCTGAAGCCCTGACATCAGGAACACCTCTGTCAAAAGCTACATTGTCACTTGCTTCCTGGTTATATGCATTACTGGCGTAAGCATCATCACCTTTCTTTAAACGTGTCACAGCTAAATAGCTTTCAACATCAAAATCCTCTATTCTTCGTTCATCTGAAATCTCTTTTAGTCTTGGGAGAACTTCCTGTGAATGTGAAATCATCACAAAATACAACTGGAGGATTCCAAACTATTTTCTTGGAGTCATCTCACAGAATGTGAAATCCAGAATACCAGAAAATGAAGTCCTCATGGATCTTGGTTAATATTAAGGCATGGCAATAAGCTGCTGTCATTCCTGGTGCACAGCTGAGTAGCCTTCAGCACCAACACTCCTATAATTATTGCAGCTGCATGTATCATTTTTCAACTATAAAGAAGCAATGGCAGAATACCCCACAAAAGTTGACCACATTTGGGACTTCCCTGCTGCCATCCTTTCAAGGAATTGAACCATTCTATGCTTATTCAGTGACCTGCAGATACCAATTGCGAGGTACATTCCTGCCAGTTAAAGCAGCCTCTATTTTCCCCCTTTATTCCTGGAAAGGCACATTAATTCACACCAGACACTCTTGTTCCTCACACGTGTTAATTGCAATCATTTACAAGTAAAATTGCTTAAGAAATCAACCAATCAATGAAGCCAAACTTCGAGTGTTGTTCCCATAAAACTTTAGTTTTATGCACTTATGTTAATATTGGCTTACTGCGCAAAGTTTGAGCACTTTTATATATTTTTTTTAAATGGCAATTTCGCTCTACTGTTCCCAAATATTTCCTTGCACATAACTCATTATAAGGTTTCAGATCGTCAGAAGACTCACATTATCTTCATAAGTGCCTCCATTAAATTTTCCAATAACCTCTCGTTCCTGCGACTCCAGTTCACCGGTAAGCTTATCTCCTCGTAAGAAATTACTATCGAACTCCACATTGGTTCTTGATCCATTCTTCGTTTCCGTCAAAGGAACGAGAAAATATATCATTCCTCCAAGCCATATTGCTACTAGGATAACTAAAATTGTTTTTCTACGCCTCAGTAGTTTCATCTCCCTTAACAAACAAACTACCGTAAAAACATTTTCAAGAACACTTAAACTTTGCCGACGTGGAAGCCATAATAGGTACCTTGGTAACCAAGCATTTGCATGGTGGTCAGAAAATCAAGGCAATCTGGGCACGAGTCAGTTTTTGGAGGCGGTTGACCGGTTGAGGAGCTCTCTTAGAGCTCCTACAAAACGTGTTAAGAACATCACTCATTATCTCATCTCACGACTCGTCAACCTCGTTCCCAGAGATGGCCAGGGTCTTTCCTCTTCCAGTCCCCATGCTCCATGGTAAGTAGGCCGGCAGCCGGCAGGTCTGTGGTCTCCTTCCAGTCGCTCGGGGCAATGTCACGCAACGCTCGTTGTGAGGACGAGGAGCGTTGCGTTACTTCGGCGAGCTGTTCCATAGGAGACCCAGCTGGTCTTGTGTAAAAACTGCACGACTCCCACGCTCGTCTTTTAGGTTTTAGTCGTTCTCATATCTAAAGCTAGCAATAATGGTTTTCAATCAAATGTTATTTGTTGATTTGTTTCAAATTGGGCAGTGCCGGATGGTTTATAAATTTGCGTTTATAAATTTGCGTTTATACAGAGGGAAATATCCGTTTGTTTTCTTTCCGTTTCTGTTGGAGGGCTGGCTTTCTATGATCAAAATTGACTTCCAAAAGTTTTTCTTTTTTCTTTTTTGTAGGCAACTTAGTAGGTAACCTAGCGTCTATGTGATGGTGTTTCCCAAAGATTTTTCTTTTTTTAAATCATCTCTTCAAAGTATGCCCTTGCAGGCTTTATTCTTATGACAGCGTGCCGAGACAATCTCTGTGAAACTGTTGATAATTTTATAGTAGATGTATAGATTTACCGAAAGTTTCGTCCAATGGTGACGTCTTGTCAAATGTATATATGGATCAGTGCTAAATAAACGTTAAATTACCTCGTGACTGTCACGTTTTGTCATCTTTTTGCCTCAGAAGGGGTGTTTTGGAGGATTATGAAATGGCCGTTGACCATCACTCTATAACTGGTTCCAAAACTTTCCAATAAAATGTGCTTTGGGCTTACTACAAGCAACTGTTTTATACTGACACTGGGTCTACTAGTCTTTTAGCCTTTATCATTTAAATCTGTATAATAATTTCAAGATCAATTAAATGAAATCTATATTCAAGTGTGAAAAGCAGTCCTGTGCAACTCCAGCTGTTTATTTATTTGTTTATTTATTTATTTATTTATTTATTTATGTATTTATAGGCTTCGCCAATTGGTCGGGAAATCTTACAGAGCGGCAACCCCAACAAAAGATCCCCGTAATTAATGTCTTTAGCCTTCGTGCTTTGCTTTGGCTAGAATATAGATCCCGTGAGAGAGAGCGCATGCGCAGTGAAGATCATTACAGCGTTGCGATTCAGTGGAGATCTTCCGACGATTTTTTGCTCGTAGCAAAATTCACAGAAATCTTTTGCATCGTTCACCGGAGATACCTTCCGATTACAAGCAAAACTTTGTACATGGTTACGGTGTGTATTGTGACTGAAAAGTTTAGCCGAACAGATTTGTAATCTTGTTTATCGCGGTCATGTCATTAGACCACCCAGACCACGCGACCGCCATTACAACTGCAGACGAAAACTGCACTGTTGTACAAGTTGATGTACATGATACAGCATCACCTGCTTGTGCAGCAGGGGAAAACAAACCCGAAAGGGAGTTACAATTACCCGAAAGGGAAAAACGGCTGAAAAGCGTTCTAGTTCGGCCAGTAGCGTCAGTAAACAGGCTGGAGGGAAATCCTCGAAAGGTCTAAACGATGAGGCGGGAAATGTCTTGCCGACACAGTTAGGTGCTGTCGCCAATTCGTCCTCAGTCTTGGAGGATATCGTTGACATAAAGCAACAATTGAAAGAGCGCACTGGTTCTCTAGCACAAATAACACCAGTCATAACGGAGATTATAGAGTCGGCTTACGACAATTACAACCAGGCTGTTGATTGTGACGACCATGACAGTTGTAACGATGAGTCCGTGCTAGACCCGACAGCAGCTGCTCTTCCACAAAAAGCAGTTCAAGACACACCTGACGACGACGAACCACCGAGGAAAAAAGCAAAGAAGGATTCCGGTGTGCTAACTAGTATGGCCAAAGTGGTAAACAAGCCACAACAGGATGGGGAGAATTTAAGACTCTGAATTGTCAGAGCTTGTAAAACAACTGCTCAGTAAGGGCGTGAGTAAAGAAACCAGGGATGAAATGCTGGATAAATTTCCAACACCGGGCAACTGCAGCCGCCTAGAGGTTGTACGAGTCAAACCAGAGATATTTAACTCTGTCGGAAAAGAGATAAAATGGAGGACGGGATGCTCCAGAAAGCCCAAAAAACCCTATTAAAGGGAATAACTGCAGTTTAATACCAGACATTTAGATGATTAGATGAAGGCTGAAAAAGGGCAGAGACGTTTGCCCACCATGGAAGCAGTTACAAAAATTCTGTCTGACAGCATTTCACTCTTATGTGATGCTTCACATGAAATAGACCTCAGAAGGAGGACTTTGTTTAAGGTTGACATGAAAAGAGAATACTGACTACTGTGCAGTGACCAAAATCCAGTTGAGGATGGTCTGTTGTTTGGCACTGACCTTAATGGTAAGTCAGTGAAAGATTTGACGGAAGCCAGTAAAGTTACTTCCAAAGTAACAATCAAGCAGAAACGACCTAATGGTAGTGGTCAGAGTTTTCATGGGAGGTCAGAAGAAAGAAGACCTTTCCCTTTTTTAGGCCGGGGCAGAGGCTCTGTTGGCAAACGGAGGGGCAGCTACAAACATCTGCCACAGCGAAGTCAACCCCAGTACCAGCCTCGACGATAGTGAGAAAGACAAAGGCAAAATCTGTAAATAGTCTTCAGGTAAGACCCATTATTAGTGGTAAACCTAGGTTGCAAGGTGGGAGAACACTGGTCGATGAACAAATTGTGCAGGACGGTAGACTGAAATTTCACCATGAGGAATGGACAAAGATTTGACAGCTTGATAACGTTACTGCAGTGACATTTATTAATAATATGGGTGGTACCCATTCTAAACCATGTAATACTGTAGCACGAGAAATTTGGCTTTGGTGCCTCAAAAGGAGGATTTGGCTCACTGCCACCCATATCCCAGGAATTCAAAATGAAACTGCTGATAGGTCTAGTCGCAAAGTTCAAGATAGGACTGAATGGCAGTTAAATCCCAGTATTTTCAAACTGCTAGTAAAATGATAGGGAAGACCAGAAATAGATTTATTTGCTTCTGGACACAATTATCAGTTAAAAACTTTCGTGTCCTGGCATGCAGATCCTGATGCCTTTGCAACTGATGCAATGTCCTTAAGTTGGAAACATAAATTTGTGTATATTTTCCCGCCTTTCAGCGTGTGGCCCAGGGTCCTCCAAAAGTTGCAGGAGGATCAAGGCCGAGCCTTAGTCATGGCCCCACTATGGAGAACGCAAGTTTGGTTTCCCAAGATGAGTCGGATGTTAATCAGCAAACCAGTACTTCTACCCAAGGAGGAATCCCTTCTATGGTTGCCTCACGACAAGACCAAGCTCCACCCACTATGGCCCAAACTTCAAATGATGGCAAGTCTCTCGTCCGGGCGAGACTGTGACAGCAAAAATTTCAAAACGAGCTTGTGATATCATCATGGAATCTTGGAGATTGGGGACCACCAAACAGTAGCGAGTGTATGTGGATAAGTGGAGAAACTTCGCAACAGCAAGAAATGAGAATCCATTCATCCATCTGTAGCCAATGTCATTGACGTTTTGACACAACTGCATCACACTGGGAGTAGTTACTCAGCAATGAACACTGCCAGATCTGCATTGTCTGCTGCTGTTGAATTGACTGATAGCCCTTACGCAGTGGGTGAACACCCCTTGATCAAGAGACTTGTTAAAGCAACTTTCCAGTCCAGGCCACCTCTTCCACGATATCAAAGTACCTGGGGTGTGTCTACAGTTTTGAAATTGCTTAAGACTTGGGAGTCCTGCTAAGGAACTGAACTTGAAACTATTAACTTTTAAGTTAGTTATGTTGTGTATGTTAGTTACTGGACAGAGATGCCAATCGGTATACTTAATGGACATGAAACATATGACTAAAGAGAAATCATCATACAAGTTTCACCTTGAGAAACTAGTTAAACAGTCCAGGCCAGGGAAGCCACAACCAGTTTTGGTTCTGCCTGCATATCCTGCTGACAGGAGATTATGTGTAGTGACATACTTAGAGGAGTATGTCGCAAGAACGGCTTCACTTAGAAGCTCTTACAATACTAGACTTTTCCTTAGCTATAGCAAACCACATCAACCTGTTTGTCAAAGTACTATTTCTAGATGGGTCAAAACCGTAATGAAGAAAGCAGGCGTAGATACTGAGAGTTTTAAGCCACACAGTACCAGAGCGGCTTCAACTTCAGCTGCCTTTAGGAAGGGAATATCCCTAGAAACAATCATGGCTGCTGCAGGGTGGTCTGCAGAATGTACTTTTGCCACTTATTATAAGAAATGTCGAGGAGGATGCTACATTCGGACAATCTGTACTAAGCTGTTGGCTATAATATTGCCTTTCATGTCCATGTATGTTATTGAAGGTTCCAATAAACCTATTACTGTTGTTGTTATGGATAGTTTGTCTGGTTGTTGGTTTGTGCAAGGCCCGTGTGCTTTAAAGTCTCACGGGATCTCGAATATGCAAATAATGGCGAGGTACAATTAAAAAAATGAAACAAGCCTTACCTGTAAGGTGAGGTTTGATTGGAATTCTACCTCCTCATTGCTGCATAGGGAGATCACGTGCCCACCTCAAAATTGGGATTCTACCCGCCCATTCAACATGGGCCAATGTCTTTAAAGGATGATCTTCACTACGCATGCGCTCTCTCTCATATAATTAAATTATATAAAATATATTTTAAATAATAGTCTTAAATTTCCTTAAATAGTTCCATTAAATTCTTTTGAAAATTATTTAACGAGGTAGCATCTCTAATGGATTTTGAAGCTCGTTCAACGCCTTGGCTCCTCGAAAACTGAAAGATCGTTACCCTGTGGCAAGGTGACATTTGGTCAAGTCCAAGTCATTACGGCTCCTTGTGGTTCGGCTATGGATCTGTGAGTGCTTCTTGAACCTCTGCGATAGATACCAAGGAGCGTCTTCGTTGAGCCATTTATACACCATGACAGTCATTAAACTTGAGTTTACGGTTAATCTCTGTCTCAGAGATGTGATCGTATTTCTTTAAGCCAAGGACAATTCTTGTTGCAACTTTTTAATGTTTTTCTTTGAGGTATTACTCCATGCTGAAGAGCAATAAAGTAGTTTATTAAAGACAAAAGAGTGAATTAACAGTAGGGTAGTTTTCTTATCAAGCAGGTATTTTATGTGATTGATCATAATTAACTTATAGATACAACTAGAAGAAATCTTGTTGATGTGGTTATTGTAATTCAAGCTAGTATCGATGTAGATTCCAAGGTCCTTTGCCGTGGTGACAGGTTCAACGTGCTTACCCATAAGAGTTACGGATAGGGTCGGTAGAGTCTTTGTGAGTTGAGGTACTCCAATCATCAAATGTTTAGTCTCGTCCAGGTTGAGTAATAATGAGTTTCTGCAGCACCATTTGGTAATTTCCCTGAGGTCATCATTTAGCATAGAAACTGCATCAGTGGTTTGGTTTGGTGGCAGGGCAAGAAGCAGCTTGGTATCATCAACGTATCCCATCGATTGACAGTGATTGGTAATCGATAACAGTTCGCTGATATATAAGGTGAAGAACACTGGACCTAAGGTGAATCCCTAGGAATGCCAAAGCGTAGCTCCAATTGCGCTGAGACGGCATTTCCAATCCTCACTACTTGCTTACGGCCTGATAAGTAACTGCTGGACCAGGCAAGCGCAGATGAAGATATTCCAGTTTTACGGAGCTTTGCAAGAAGTATATCATGATGAATGGTATCAAACGCCTTAGTCAAATCAAGCAGTACCACAACTGATATGCGCTCTTTATCCAGATCTTTAGTATTTCATCAGTGAAATGAAGTAGCACAGTCTCGGAAGAGTGGGATTTTCTGTTGCCACTTTGGAGGGGATGTATGATGGAATGATCTTGTGGGAATCGCATGAGTTGTAAGTGTGCAGCTCTCTCACAGACCTTCGATATTGTTGGTAGGAGTGAGATAGGACGATAGTTTGATGGATCATCTTGATCATCCTCTTTATCTTTGATGTAAGGTACTACTTCTGCCAATCTCCACGATTCTGCAAAAATACCGGAACGAAAAGAGCAGTTGATTAAATTTGTAAGTAGTGGCAGTGTAACAGGAAGGCTAGCTTTTAGGATCCGGGCAGTCACTTTATCAGTTCCAGGAGAATGCAGTGCACAAGACTAACATGATGACAAAGTAAGAGATTGGCCTAACCCTACACCTCCCCTCCTAGTACCGAATAATCTATTGAAACTGAATAACAAAGATAATCAGTCTAGCATTCACCTAACATTATCCTATCTAAAGTCTGAGGATAAAATGTGGATGCAAGCGTTTCCAAAATGCCAATGCCTTAATAGGGCATAACCCAAACAGAAACTATTTTACAGGGATAACCGCCCTGAACAGAGTCAAACATCTACCATCCATAGTAAACTACAAGTCCAACCAGTTAGGATGTATGACTATCCTTCCAGGACGTGTTTGTAACAGTACTGACTCTCTGCAAAGAGGCTGCTTTTGGCAAGCTTCTGAGGTAACACGGGGGAACTGAAATGTACCTGCTTGGTTATATGCTATGAGAGTGGTACAGTGGCTTTCAGCTTTGACAAGGGCAGACCTGTTACAACACATTGCGCCTTTCTCTGTCTCAATGAGGTAAGACCGTGGGTGCTGGGTACGCCCTTGTACTTTCCCCAGTCTATCTTGATCCCTGATCCATACTGATTCACCAGTTGTCAAATCCGGAAGTTCCTGTAGTTGATGTTGGTGGTCGAAGTTTCTCTTCTGGTTAGATCTGTAAATCTCTCCTTTCTCAACGTCTTCATGCTCTCTGAGTAGATTTTTGGGAACAAAGGTTGTAGTGACTACAGGGAGCTGGGTTTGCAGTCTTCTGCCCATTAACAGTTCACTAGATGAAAGGCCATTTTGCAACAAGGGGGATTTGTAGGTGAGCAGAGCAAGGTAGGGATTTTCATTCTTCTTTAACAGTCCCTTCGTGGTCCTTACAGCCCTTTCAACCTCTCCATTTGCTTGAGGGTAACTGGAAGAGCTGGTAATGTGGACAAACCGATAACTGACAGCAAATTCTTGGAAGGATTCTGCAACGAAACGTGGTCCATTACCTGAAATCACCATATCTGGTGTTCCAAGAGTTGCATATAACTTTGGATGCTGTAACAACGCTATGTGCAGTTTGGGTTTTGAGTCGCTTGATTTCAGTCCACCTTGAGTAGTAATCAACCGTGAGGAGGTATGTTTGTCCCCCATAATCAAACAGATCCATGCTTACTCTCCCTCAAGGATGACTGAGGAAGGAGGAAGGCATCAAGGGTTCCTTAGGTTCTGGTAATTCCTTTGCACATGTGAAGCACGATTTGATCAAGTCTTCGATTTCTCCGGATAGCCCTGGCCACCAAACTGACATACGAGCTCTGGGACGACATTTGTTAATGCCGAGATGGCAACAATGGATGCAATCTAGTAGTTCCAGTCTAAGAACTCGTGAGATTACAATGCCTTCATCATAGAGGAGTAGATCATCGACGACTGCCAGATGAGCTTTGTATTCCCAGTATGGACAGAGTAAAGGCTGAAAGAAATGAAATGATTATGAAGTGCGGTTTAGAGTAAGGCTGTTGCGGTATGTACAGTGACCATCCCTCTTGACAAAATCTTCTGACTTGTTTACATTCCTCGTCATTTTTCTGGGCATTTCTGATCACCTGAAGACGTTGGGCAGTTGCAGAAAGACTGGCCATTGCGCAGCTGGCAAAAATTTCAACTTCTTCAATAAACTGGATGTCAGAAGCTTCTGAGTTACCTGAAGGGGCATGTGAGACTTCATCTTGATGACCGCATAGTCCTTTTCAGCATCAGTGAGGGATCTTGAGATGTAACAGATAGGACGGCACTGTCCATTGTCTTGAGTCTGAAGGAAAACTGCTCCAAGCCATTTGATGAGCCATCTGCTGCAATGAATGTTTGACGACTAGGGTCATAGTGTGCAAGGACCTCGGGTGATACAAGGATCGATCTCTTTGACCTGCTGAAAGGCAGGCAGTTTGCTGAACCTCTCCCCAGTACCATGTAGTTTCTTTGTAAAGCTGTTGGTGCAAGGGTTCATTTTGGTCAGCTAATCACGGAATGAACTTTCCGAGCTGGTTAACCATCCCCATTAACCTCTGCAGCTCTGTTGTAATCGAGAGGACTGGGAACTGGGCAATGCCTCTTGTCCTTTCTAGATCATCATGAACTCCTTGACCATCAACAATGTATCCCAGGACCCTGATTCTTCCTTGAGAGAACTCGCATTTCTATACGTTCATTGTCAGCCTGCTTCTTGGAGACAGAACAGAACAGCCCGGACATGTACATCATGTTCCATCTGATTCCTACCATGGATAAGGGAGCGGGGGGGAGGAGGAGGGGTAGTGATATGGAGGGTAGTGGTTGTGGTTGTTGTTTTGAGCAGATTAATAAGCCACCGAGAAATCCTTACAATATCAGCTTGAAAGCACTGATATCGATGGACATACATTGTGTATCCATGTCCCCATAAGAAAGTCTCCACAACGAGAATGTATAATTTCGGAATTTTAATTGAACGTATAAGCTATTATTACGTAAATTCTAGGGGACAAGTAGACTCGGAAAAAAATCCGAGTCCCAGATGGGATTTGAACCCACGACCCTCCGTGATCTAGTCGGATGCTCTACCACTGAGCTACTGGAGACTCTGTGGCAGGCAAGGGTGAAATGTGGGTATAGACTACGACTGTATCACACAGTCACATAGTCCATTTTTCAATAGCCATATGACTCTTAACTGCATCACACAGTCACATTAAGGCATACCGGCGACAACACGTCGCTAACTGCTTCGCGCAGACACACATTAAGGCATATCAGAGATGCAACCAACCAACCAACCAACCAACCACCGAAGCGGCTACACAGCCGCGCGATGCGGTTCCAGTCAATACCCAATTTGACCCTTGCTCACCACAGAGTCTCCAGTAGCTCAGTGGTAGAGCATCCGACTAGATCACGGAGGGTCGTGGGTTCAAATCCCATCTGGGACTCGGATTTTTTCTGAGTCTACGTGTCTCCTAGAATTTACGTAATATATCATGTTGTTGTTATTTCTGTGGTATTAGCTACTATAGGTTAATTTTCATTCTTCTACGATAAGCTACATCGGCCCTTGGATTAGACGCTCTACTTCTAATTCGGAACTTTCGGCGAAGTGTATACGCTGTGTACCAATATGTCTAAGATCAAGTCCTATGTTCGAATTATTGCAAGGTTCTTCATAGCGTCTTGTATAACTCATAAATTGAAATAGTGGTCAACCTCCCGGACGTTCGTCGAAACATCAAAGAAGCCTTTACTCGAGGTCATGCTAATTTAACAGGGGATGAGGTCAGGGGGGACTCGAATAAAATTATACTGTTTTGGGAGAATTATTCTTAAGGCATTGCCACTTTAAAATTCCATACAAATTTATCTTCTTTGCAACTGCTGGCGCCCCCCAAATCCATATAAAGTCTCTAATTTGGGGAATTTTTAAAATCCTAGTAGATGGTTGCGGTTTAACTACCAAAACAACCTCAAAGTTTGAAAGGAACTAATTTTGATATCATCTGTCGTAT
>BLFK01000940.1:30000-45000 GCA_014634185.1 Astreopora myriophthalma | reverse complement strand
GCTTTCGCGCGAAAACCTCATATCTTCACACTTGAAAATAACATGTTATCTTCACTCGTGAAAAGATCACCGTTGCTATGGTTACACCATAAAGTGCTCCTTTGAGAGCGGAAAAAAATAATGTTGTTTACAAATGGCTTTTTTCGAAATCTAAAATTCAAAGGGCCATCATTTTAGACTTTATTACATTGTCATAAGAAGGAATTTGTTTTTCGTCCACGCTTTAATGCCGTGTACTTCTTTCATGTTTAGTTATGACACGTTCTACTTTAAGACTATTTAAAATTTAAAGTGAAATGGTTTGGTATTTCATTGGTGTTTATATAATAAACAAAATATTACATGATCGCTTTGAGATACGACATTTCTCTTCTCGCGTTGAAAAATATTTCACGAGTGAGCTGCGCTCATTCGTGAAATATTTTTCAACACTGGAAGAGAAATGTCGTATCTCGGCGCGGCCATGTAATATCCTCTATATCTGGCCTGTACCACCCATTGAGGTCACGGACGGCCGCCATTATGCAACAATTTTAACCATCGCTGAGCCAGATAATTTTTCAGTATAGTCTAAGGGGCGTATTGGTGATCGTCGCCTGTCCGAGTTTCGTAGAAATCCACTCGCGTACTGAGACGAATCATGTAATCTGATTGGGTCGCTACTGGCTATCTATTGCGTGATTCAGTGATAGTGAATAGCAAAAAATCTGGCATTTTTAAAACAAACACAATGGCGGCTTCTTGAAATGTTCAAATCAATAAAAATTGCATTGAATTGGAAGGTGGTATGTAAGTGGGTTTCTACTAAAATCGGAATTAGACTACTCGTTCTCGTTTTCTGTGAGTATTGACTCATTGAAAATTCGAACTCGTAGTCTAATTTTTAAATATAGTCTGCTTTGCTTGACCTACAACAGAACGCCCGCAAATCTCTGCGTCGCACTGCGATCTACGTTCTGGAAAGCACAACTCCGAAAGGAACTGTTTTCCAGCCTTATCCAACCTACATTTTGCCGGCACGAAAAAAATTCCAGCGCCTTGTTTCCCTCATGCAAAAGATTGCAAATTAAATGTAACTTTTCCTACAATTTCTTTGTTTGTCCAAAATATTATTAGGATCTTAATTCGATCGAACCATTCAAAATTGTTTTGGTAATGACGCTTCCTCAAAGTTTATTGGCGACCACTCTTTCTGTTTAACTACCTAGGCAAGTGTACATCGGTAGTTAAATAACCGAGCCGGTTTAAAAATCGAATCGGCCCAGTCTTAGCATCCGGCAGGCTTTCAGTAGTGCATCTTGCTAGGGTAGTGCGGCTCTTTCAAAGTATATTTACAAAGGCTCCTGTAGCTTCACTAGGCAAGTGTAAAGCAATTAATGTTCCAACGACCTCGCTCTGTTTCCAATAGAACCGGCTCACTTCTTGTTGTTTGCGCCAACGTCTGTTTCCTGGGTAACGTAGCTTTTTCAAGTAATATTTACAAAGACCCTTGCCGTTCCGATGGGCAAGTTTACAATGGTCTAGAGCACAAGTTGAAATTTCATGTCAGCCAATCATTTAGCTCATGAGGTAGTCAACAACCAATGGTAGAGTTACATGTCAGCGTCCGCCGCACCCTTGTTCGTTACAAAACCTTTGCGCTCATTCACCTCAAGGACAGAATGTTCGGGAGGATAGAACTGGAGCACAAATTTGCTGTGTGAGGTAGGATACGTAGTAAATGCGGGCTGAGCTGTTAACTAATATACTAAAATGCTTTCTCATCTTTCACAGCCTTTAACCACTTTTATTACTAAGGTTACAACGGTGGTATCACTGCATAAGTTTACATCAACGTTAACAAGGTACACATGAGACCATTAATTTCTACCTTTCGGGTAAACATTAGTTGATAGGACTTCTCTGAAAGCCACTAATGAGCGTTTAAAACGACCTTGAAGTTCAACTGAATTGTTGAATGGAAAACTAAATGCAATTTTATTGTCAAAAAGACGCAATTATAAAAGTCGGTCTTTGCTACAAGGCCGATTAAGTCAATTTCGCTGTTAGAAAAAAAAAAATCAAAAAGGGATTCCGGATGTTCTACTTCGAGATTTTTTTTTATTGACGAGAAGAAGACAAGACAAACTGAGGTGCCGTGCTGCAGATATAGTTTTCTCTTAATTTCCTCCAAATGCTGACTTCACCCTTAACAATCTCCAAGACCATTTATCAGTGATGGATGTTAAAATAGTTTATATTCTGTTTGTGGTTAAGTAGCAACGAGTAACAGTATATGAAGAAGGTCAGTTTTCGGAATTCTCTGTAAGCCCCTCATTTGTTTTAGAAACGACCTTGAAATTCAACTGAGTTGTTGAATCGAAGATTAAACACAATTTAATTGTCGAACTGAGGTGTAATTAGAAAAGTTGGTCTTTGCTTAAAGGCCGATACAGTCAATTTGGCTGTTAAAAAAAAAGGACTGGATTCCAGATGTTCTACTTCGAGAATTTGATTGATGAGAAGAAGACAAGGTAAACTGAGTTTCCCTGCTGCATATACAGTTTTCTCTTAATTTCCTCCAAAAGCTGGATTTTAACCGAAACAATCTACAAGACCATTCTCTTTGATCGACGCATAAAAGTTTGTGTTCTGTTTGTCATTAAGTTAAGAGTAATTTAACAATATATGAAATAGCTCGTCCGGGATACACGATGATGTTGCCATACAAAACTTTACTATGTTAGACCGACGCCTAATCAACGATTAAGGGGCTGTTTACATGGAGGGAGGAAGATCTTAGCACTAGGAAGATTCTAGAAAGCGAAACAATTTTCCGTTTGGTTTACAAACAGGGATTTCGGTTGCAGTTATTTTTCATAATTGACAAAAAAAAAAAAAAGCTGCTGAAATATGAAGGGTTATTCCCGCCAAAATTCAAGTCTTAATTTGTTGTTTGAATTGTACTGAGCAGGTTTCTGATTTCCTGTCCTCTTCAAATTTTGTGGCAAAATCAATTGAATCGCATAAAAAATTTGTCATGCTGCGTCAAATTTAATGCTGCACCAACTTTTATGCAGCATTAAATTTGACGCAGCATAAAATTTGATGCAGCATGAAATTTGACGCAGCATAAAATTTGATGCAGCATTTAATTTGACGCAGCATAAAAGTTGATGTAGCATTAAATTTGACGCAGCATAAAATTTGGTGTAGCATAAAATTTGGTGCAGCATTAAATTTGACGCAGCATGACAAATTTGTTATGCGATTCAATTGATTTTGCCACAAAATTTGAAGAGGACAGGAAATCAGAAACCTGCTCAGTACAATTCAAACAACAAATTAAGACTTGAATTTTGGCGGGAATAACCCTTCATACTGAAAGGCCGGAAGCCGCCATGTTTAATTTGGTTCTCTGTCCCTAATGCTAGGATCTTCCGAGTGAATGCAGTTTACATGGTATTAAGACCTTCCTAGCGCTAGGATCTTTCTATCTCTCAGCTAGGAAGATCCTATCACTGGGAAGATCCTAGCACTAGGGCCAAGTACAACTTTTTGCATGTAAACTCAATACTGAAAACATGTGCCGTTAGGATGATCCGCCTCCTAGGATCTTCCTAGTGCTGGGATCTTCCTCCCTCCATGTAAACAGCCCCTAAAACTGACAGTGTGCACAACTTTAACATTGGCAACTGATGAGATCGCAGCCGTTGAAAGTAGGCGGTGACGCTATTTGGCGGTACACAACCCGTGTCAAGTCTCAAAATTAGCCAGTCTTTTGGATTAACTCCATGGCATAACGCCAGCGACGAAGGTGAAAAATATTTTGGAGCTGTCGACGAACGCAATTAAAATTATCATTATCCTGTTTTATCATTATCCTGCTTATATCACAAAACATAACGACATATAAATAAAAGAGATCAATACAGTTCATGGAGTCCGTAGTTTATGTGGCAAAAGAGAACAAAATAGGCGCCTTCTTCAATAAGGCCAAAGGAACTTATTTCTATATTATAATATAGACCAATTTCGATCTATTAAAATTCGCTCTTACATATAAGGCGTCATCTCGAGGCTCTGGGGAATAACTCATACAACCCCGAAGCCTCGAAGTCATGTTTATGGTTTGATGTTGAAAATTGGTCTGTTGTACTGATATTATATTAAAAAGACATTATCTCTAATCGCTGATAAATAATTCTTTTTCGGAAGTAGATTATTGCTTGGGCTAAGAGAGAAATGATAACAGTATTGTCTTCACTCTGTCACTGACATTTTCTCACTAGGCCTGGCTTCCATTCATTTACCATGAAGATCGTTTTTTTTCTGATGTTTTTGGCATTTGTGGCGGCCAAGAAAAGAGGAGGATGGAAGGCTTGTTGCAATAGTACGTATACTTTGAATCCTGATCATGACTTCTTCACGGTTAATTAAAAGCCCACTGGTTTCTCTTGGGCTTCCTGACTATTAGTCTTTTTTTTGTATTTCTGTAATTATATTTATCTGCGAAGTCAAGGTACTCGAGTGTAGAAAAAGGGGTCCATCTTATGCCTCTTCGCTGATCTTCTACTGTGCGACGCAGAACCCAATCGATAGCAATATTGAATAGCACAGACGACATGACACACCCCTGCCGTTCACTGGTTTTCAAAACTTAGATCCCCCTGGCCGACGCAACATGTGAAGTTCGAGTAGAAGCATTTGATGATATTAACAATGCGTTGTGGAATGCCATATGCTCTTAGAATCTGCCAAAGACTATCCCTATGAATACTGTCAAACGCTTTCTCGTAGTCGATGAAATTTACTTACGACTGCCTATTCCACTTAGAGCATTACTCGAGTATATTCCGTAAAGTGAAAATTTGATCCGTACATCCGCGGCCCTTACGAAATCCATCTTGTCCTTTACAAGCATGTTGGTTGTGTGACATTTACCTGTTATGACCTTGGTAATCTTTAATGTTCCTTTTTCATTACGTTCTGCTGCTTCCTCAGCCAAGGACGCAAGGTTCTCCCTGTACTTCCGTCTGCTCTTGCTCGACGTTTTACCTCCTTATTCGCTGCCCGATACATCTCTTTCTGTGTTTCTTTGAGCCGTTGGGATTTTGTATCCATTACTTTCCTTTTTAGCCTTGTTCTACTTTCAATTGCTTTCCAGGTATCAGGTGACATCCATTCCTTCGGCCTCCGCTGCCTGTAGCCCAGACACGTCTTTCCGCTATCGCTGTAACAATGTTCTCCCAGTTCTTATCCACCCCTCCATTGCTACTGTATTCCTTCTCGTCTAGTTCCATAAGAGCCTCAAATCTGTTGCGCACCTCGAGGATAAAAGATTTTCGCACATTCGGATGTCTCAGTTGAGCCACATCAAAACGGCTGCTCCCCTTGGCTGGAAGCCCTGCACCCTTTAGTTTCAATTTTAGGCAGGCTGTCACGAGATGATGGTCACTACCAATGTCAGCTCCTCTCCTCATGCACCTTAACATCCCGAAGGGAACTCCGCCATTTCCCAATGATCATCAGGTGATCAATTTGATTTTTATCCCTGCCATTCGGAGAACACCATGTGATTTTATGGATCTCTCGGTGTGGGAAAAGGGTCCCACCTATCACCAGATTATTTGTTGTGCAAAACTCGACAAGCCTCTCTTCGTTTTCAGTGATGATGCCACAACCGTGTCTTCCCATCACCATGTCACTGCCTGAGTTATCAGCACCAACTTTGGCATTTAGGTCCCCCATGATGATGATAAGATCTTGCATCGGGACCTTTTCAATCTCTGCCTGGAGCCTGAGAGAGGAATTGTCCTTCGGATGGTCTTCGCTATTATTGGTCGGAGCGTAACATTGAATCAGGGTTAAGTTGTTTTGTCTTGCTTTCAGCGTGGCCTTTATGAGGCGACTGTTAATAGGCTTCCACTCCAAGAGCGATCTACCTGCTCCTTTCTTTAAGATAATTGCCACGCCTTCACGATATAGCTCATCGTCCCGCCCAGAATATAATACCGTCTCGCCTGACACCGTCTTTAACCCCCCGTCCCTATCCATCTGCTTTCACTTACACCCAGCACGTGTAAGTTATACCGTCTCATTTCAGCTGTAGCCTGTGCAAGCTTCTTTCGTACATAGTACGTACGTTCCAAAAACCAATCCTGGTCTTGGTTTTTGCACTCATCACTTCCAACTTCACGCCAGTTGTTTCGTTTCGGCTTTCACCACTGGCAATCATACGGTTCGAAGACCTTGTAAGGTCCCCGTGCAGGTTGTTGGTTACCTTCGTTGCTGTTTCCGTCACAAGTACTTTTTTAAAGGATGAGGTTGTTAGCCTCAAGCCTAACCTCCACATCTGGAGGGGTCCTGGGACGGTCTTTAGTCTGGACCCTTCTCGTTGACCTTTCCGGCTTGGGAGGCCCTACCAGGGGTGTAAACACCTCCGCCGGCATAGCTCCCGGAGACACTGGGACGCACAAGCCACTCAGCCACGTCAAGGCAACAGTCCCAGTGAGTGGAGTTACAATCTTTATCCTGCTTTTATGAAATAAGTGGAAAGACGGTTGAACAAGAGAGCGAAAAGAATTAGATATTTTCCAAGAAATACCTAATTTACCTAATTTAATTGTGATGTAGTTTTCTAATAATAATTTGTCTTAAACTAGAGATATGAAAAGGGCATTTTTTGGAACTATTCTGTGTATTCCTATTCCGGTTTAGGATTAACGGAATAAAAGGAGTAAGGTTTTCCGAAAAAAACAAAAAACAAAAAAAAACGCGGATTCCGAAAACGTAATGGTTCTTGCAGAAACTAACACTGACATTTGGCGGCCGCGCACGATTTGGGCGCCAAAATAATCCCCCCAAAACGCGTATTCTGTGTATTCCGAGTAAACCGTATTCTGTTTATTCGTTCATTCTGCTCCCGATAGCATAAATCCCCCAAAACGCGTAAAAGTCCAAAAAAAAAATGCACCCGAATTCACCAAACTGAGCTTTATTTTTAGCACTGGCGTTGACGTATAAATGGTACTTTCCTATAATAATAGGATGGTCTAGGGCTAAACGTCAGTGAGACCTATAAAACCTATATCCTTGAAAGATGGACTTGTTTCCCACTGTGCACACTAAACCACTCTTGAAATTCAATGAACAAATGCCAGATAGCAACAACCTTGAGGAATCTTCATGTACCACCTAAAACACGCGTCTCAATTTTCAAGCTGTGCGGCTTTGTCTATTCTCAGGTAACAAGGCTGCCATCAAGGAATTGGAGGGAAAACTCTCTGCAGTGGAAGGTAATTTCTTTTCCGAGAAACGTAAATCACATTCGTCTATTTGTTTCCCACTAGGGGGAGGTTATACTTAGATTCGATGGGAACAAATTTGGCAGTATAGGGGTGAGGTGCCGCTTAGTGTAACATGCCATAACGTATAAAAAGTCAAAGTGACATGCTACAAGCACCGCCTCTTGTTGCAGGCACAAGCCCGAGCAATCGCCGTGTTATAATTTTTGCGTGGAATGCCTATGGCAGGCCACGGTGAGGTTTCCGACGTGTTTTCATCGTTGTTAGAAATTGATATCCCTTGGGACGTATTATGATTACGATTACGATGGCGATGACGATTATGATGATTCAATGTGCGATTCTGTTTTGTCTAAGTTGACTTCGAAGTCACCTATGATGTTTCCTTGGTTTTTATGGTTTTTATTATGTTATTATATTGGTTTCCACTTGCAACCCCGCAAATGAACCGAACATAAAGGATCTCCCTGCTCCGGACTTCAGTTCGTTAGTTATATTGAGTTTATAAACATATCTGCCTTGTCGTTTGGCTTGTTCATTGGTGTTGCTTTCTCGGTTGACTTCGTATTGAGACCTACATTTATTGTTGTAGGCACGTCTTCGAGTAAATTTATTTGCCTCTTTAACTTATTATGGTTTTAAAGTTTGTTTATAGTTTCTTTCGAACTCAAAGCAGCGTCAACGTTTCTGTTGCGCGTTAAGTTACAACAGTTGATACCTCATTTTAACGTAACCGGAGTACTTTTTAGCCTTTCTCACGACAACTGACAGAAGTTGACGTTAACAAATTGGTCTCCATTGCTTTGGGGTACATTTCAGTGTAAACAATTTCAAACGTGAAGCCACGGTTATGCCGGCGAATAAACCAATCGTTCGGTAGTGGCATAAATATTAGGACATCTGGTGATGTTTTAAACATAGGAGTGAATAAAGCATTCTGTCTATAGTGAAAGGATCAGCGTGAAACGCTACATCCAATATGGGTCTGTCGGTAATGACAGTATCACTGAACCTCGATGGCGGAGTCACTGTAGTACTTCTATTATCGCCACCTACGTTTGTCATACATATCAGTTTACAAGCGGTAGCATTGTCCTGCATGTTGCCAGAAGGTAGCCATTTTCTTAACAGTTGGAAACAGAGGTTACGGTCAAGGTAAATGGGTTATCATCGCGCTGAAAACACAAGAATCTATTTCATAACACCGACAACTTTGTACCTGAAATGAATTTCAAGCGTTCAAGGGGCAACGTCAACAGCACTCTATCATTTTGTCCAGGGTCGACGATTTCATTGGGTTTTTGGAGCCCAAATTGCATATGTAAACTTTCTCATCACCCAATCACGGGAGTAGTTGCAATAAAGAAGTTGACTTTGGTAAATGCGTGGTCTGTTGCCAGAATTTACTGTCCGTTGTGCATATCAGCAAGTATTAGAGAGGGTCCGTATTGTAGAGGTTTTCTTCAAAGAAAACATGTTAAAATTTGGCGTCTCCCAGGGGCTTTGGCTAATTTGAACTGGGGAACAGGGGAAGAAGGAAAAAATATCTCGGGGAATAAGGGAACTTAAACCATTTTAGAAGCAAAAAAAAAAAGCTGGGAACGAGTTCGGGATTAATTTCGGGGAAAAGGGAACAAAAGCAAATTTTTCAAGGGAATAAGGATCCCCCTGCGAGGCCCTCAAAATTGCCTGGGGACGTAGCTAGGAAATTGTCCATAATAGAGAGATATTTGTGAGGAGAGCCGATAAAGGAATTAGGGATGGTCTCACATATCTTCTTAATCAAACCTTCCAGCATTTGATACAGGCAGTAACAGCGTTTTCGTCACAAATATCTGATGCTGCAATTGGGTTAGGGTATGATTTAGAAGATTTTCTCCTTTAGAAATCTCATGAATTCTTCCCCACTCTGCATAGCACATTTTCCAGAAAATATTATTCTCACTAGGTACCAAACTCAAGACTTAACATCTTTATTTCTTTCATAACCGGATCTAATTAGTTTATGTTTGACGCGTTGCCCAAACCGATGACAAAAGTGCTACTGTGGGAAATAGTTACAGATAGACCACTTTTTCGCACGATTTCCCTTTCTAGTTTTAATTTAAGCAGCTCTTAGATACGCACATTTCTGGCCCGCAGATGGAAGTAGATTCTTCAATTACAGCAACAAATCAGAAAGAGCCTTATCTCTATGACACTCCCAAAATTAACACATGACTGGCTTAAACTATGATTGTGGACAGATGACTAACAAAACTAATCACTTCGCAATCGAGCGCGGGCGGCACGACAAACGTATTCTGTTCCTGACACAGGCAAATTTGGCGGCGTATAACAACATTACCTGCAACATAATGCATCCTGCCTCCGACACTACTATTTAAAGCATCGCTGCCTTTCCAGTTGCTCTGCGACTTTATTAATTAATGACGTCATTTTGTGTGCCTCTCTCTGTTGTCTGCTGTTAACGAAGCTAAAACTCTGTCTGCGAGAGTGAGGCAAATGACATTTTTTTTTCCAATAACGTCTGCGGCGCCTCGCCATCTTTTCTTTCAGAAGTTAGTTTTCGTTATAATAAGGGCAATCGCTGATTTAAGATGACGGTGCTAATGCCTGAATTTTTTTTTTCCTAAATGTGATGAAGTATGCCAAAGATTAATGGATTGTATGCCAAGGGGGCTGTATCAGTTGCCTCGCTTTCAGTTTCAAGCCGTCCTTCTTTTGTTCTTAGATAACAAGGCTGACATTGAGGAGTTGGAGAGAAAATTTGCTGCTATGGAGGGTAATTTATTTCCCAAGAAACATAAATCATAGCCCTTATATTGTTGCTCTGGGTGGGTGACATGGCAATGACTTTGATCTCTGTGTTTCTTTCCGCTATCTTTCAGTGACCGTGGGGAAGTTGCAAAACAGTCTGGAAAACCTTACCGCACTGATTGAAGATCTTAGACCACGTGGTGTGTTGAAGCTGTTAATTGATCATTTTGCTACAAAATCTTGATCTTGCCAGCTACTATCATTCAAATTTAATTAAACTGGATTTATTTTTTCTTTGCAGTTTTTTCTTCTTGTAAGGAACTATTCGAAAAACAACCGTAAGTTGGGATAGTACGTTGTTGCGATTTGAGACAAGTAATTGCCAGTAAATATATGACCTTAGAAGGGAAATCTTCAATTTTGCAACTATTTGAACAAATATTTCGCTTGTAAGCCCAAGTAGTTTATCTTCAAAACAGAAACAACTTTTCAACGTTTTTTTTTTAATTTGACACAAGTTCGATTTGATCTTGGATTGAAGGGGTTGTCATTTCGGGATGAAACCGTTTCATGATCCCTTTTCAATGTGTTCAGTAACTCGAAGCTAAGCCTTCTTTTTAACCAATGAAGTATATTTCCTTTTGAGTCCGATTAAGTAAAAGTGGTGGGATCAATAGGATGGACTCAATCGTAAGCTGCGATATTTATTCCTCGGCTTATAAATCCACTTTGCAGTGCTCGAGAAACACTGACACTAACCGACATTTGTAATAGGATTTCCGAAAGCCTTTGGGCCGATTAAAAAGACAGAATTTAGCCGGCGATTAACAAAACCGCGTTCCAAGTCTTTTTCATTTTGACCAATGATACTATGTATAGGGTGTTCAATGTCGAAAACAATGTCTAGAAGGCAAGAGCAGAGAAGAAAAGCATTTGTCTTCGTTTAATTAACCGGCCCTTTGTGTTTAGCTTTACATGATCGATCCAGCCAAGTAAATATGCTTCAAATCTATCCGGTCCTGACTATATCTGGGCCGGATAGATGGTTCCCTAAAAGGATAAGCGTTATTATTACATACAATAGAATAGAGACGGCGCAACAGAGGTTGAGAAACCGACGCTAAAAGGCCAATTAAAGGTGAACCTTTGGTCTTCCTTTCAACTGCTTTAAAGCGCTTATCCATGGTAAAGGGAAGTGGCAACCTTAACTCTCCTATTATCCATAACAATGTTAGGAAAGGTGTGGTTCATCGTGGTTGGTGGTTTGTCTCCGATTGTGTCACAACAGGATCGGTAACGCGACGTTTTCAATGCTAGGCTTCTAACCCCAGTTGTTCCAAGGGTGTATAGTGCCACTGAAACACTCCGTTGGTTTTGCAAGCGCTTATCCGCTGGATAGTGGTTTATCCGGTCGGTGGCGTTATCCAGCCCTTGAACAGCCGAAACTTGGTCTTAGGGCCTTGTTGTCGAGAGCATCTACTTATTGAGACCAGGTCCTAGTAGTCGTTAAAAAACTGAATAAATTACCCGGTGGATAAGCCATTTTTCATCCGTTTCAAAATTTGGAAAGATTCCCGTTTTACCGTATGAAACCGCGAAAAACACTCGTTTGCATAGTAAGTATGAACATGTAAGAAAAGAGAAACTCGCCAAATGTTTAACTAAAATTGTATTTTAAACACAACATAGTCACTTATCCACCGGATAACTGAACTAGCGGTCAGCAGTATAGTGGTCGAGACTTTGCGATCCACGATGCTATTGTGTCACAACCTTGAGACAAACGATACGCTCAGCTATCCGTAGCAATTTTTGAAAACGGGAAAAACGCCCTCACAACAAACCTGGTGACGCTTTTTGTAATGAGTCAAAGCTTGAATCCGAAACAAAAGCAGAATAATTGGAGTTTGCTCTATGTTAAGGGCAAGTACAAGTGGCGTGTACAAGCTGTTGATCGGATCACAAGAGATTTCTGTTTACTGTCAAATGGGGAACTTTGGATGCGGTGATGGCGGATGGACACCAGTCATGAAGACTGATGGAACGAAGGTACCTTCCTGGCGTTATTGTAATGTTGTACGCGTGTCAGGCTTGGCTTTAAAATACGGAATTTTCTTTCTCTTTCTCAAACATTTTTTTGTAACAACAACAACAACAATACTTTATTTCACCCCATAATTACAATAAACTAATAACAATTATACAATAATTATACAATAATAACAATAAGACAGCAGATGATAGCGGTGCTGACTGCCCGAAATAACCTAAAAGTTAAAAATGCCAGGCAGCCAGTTAAAAGAAAAGATGTTAAAATGTTCAGGTCAGGGACACAAGAACAAACAAACTAAGTAAGTTAAGTAAACTACCGTATATTAAAGTGACTAAAATTCTTAGATTTCAAAAGGGTATTATTATTTTAAAAGAGTATTTTTTTATTTCTTATCTTAAAATTACAAAATCGATGTACAGATGTCTAGTAATCTTTGATAAATTGCTGTTTCATTTTTTTTTTAAACAAGGACAATGAAGATGATTTTAGAGTATCTTTGTCAATGGAATTCCAAACTGATGGGCCTTGGAATCTGATATTGGATATACCGTAACTTGTTCTTGCTTTTGGGAGATAATAAGACTCTTTTGCAGCAAGCCTTGTATTATAGTTATGGATCTGTGTTATTTTAGTGAAAAAAGAAATAAAGACAGGAGGTAGTAATTGGTTATGATATCGATACATAAAGATTGCTAAATAAAAAGTTACTAGGTCCATATTTGACAGTTTATCACAATTAGCTGATAGGCTCCTAATATTACAATTTATCAAAGAAAAAGATTGATCACTTAGTATACACTAGGTGATGTCATAATTACTATGAAAATCATGAGAACTATAGAAACCAAAGTTATTATCCAAAGGCATATTTAGGTCAGCATCTAAGTCGGCGAGATGCGAAATGTTACTAGGAGAAGTGATACTTAGGGATGGAAGTGAATTGGCCAAATCTCAGGCCTTTTCACTGGTATCTGTAACACAAGTGCCAGTAGCACATTTTAAACAATTCATCAAATCGTCAAAAGTTCAGTATATAAATATTCATCTAAATTGTATTTTTGAAGATCCCCTTTGTTTTTAATGAGGTGAACAGGAGAATCTTTGTCTTTTCCCATGAAGATTTTTCCATTTAGAGTCCACAGGAGCCCATAACCCGGAGCGTACAACTTCGATAAACGTGTGTCACGGCGTTTTCACGGACCGAGCTATTTTTAGATTGATTTTCACCCGAATTCAGTCTCCCAAAGGAGCCTTGGTCTCCCACAGGAGCCTTGCCAGCCAATCATAAGCCTTGCATAATTAATTGTTTGGACGCATGCGGACTGGAATTAAACGTTTCGCGGGAAAAACCTATCTATAAATAGCTTGGCCTGTGAAAACGCCGTGACTTAGCCCCAGTATGGCAGTTGTACACTCCGGGTTATTGGCTCCTGGAGTCCATATGAACTTGAACGCCATATCCTCCTTTGCCTTTAAGCAATCTTTGAATAACATTCGATTCCTTTCTGTCAGGCTCTCTGCAAGATAGATCTTGTTTTTCTCGGAATATCCGAGATCTTCAGTTGTTAAATCTTTGAGCTGCTTCCTTGCACGGTAGAAGTTATCCTTGACATCACGCCTCGTAAATTTGACTATAGTAGCCGGTGGTCTAGGCTTGCCTTTGTATTTTTTATTTTGAAGCATTCGATGACTAACTGATATGTCATTTTCAGTAATATCCACTCCCAGTAGATTACCGAGATCCTTGAAATATTATTAGTTTGCTCTTCTGAAGGAGTAGCAGCAACAGGGATTCCTCGAGTTTCCACGCACTCTCTACGAGTCTACTGCTCCAAATCATAGTTCGCTCTCGTGACTGATTCCAGTGATCTTTCAATGCTGTGAATTGTTGCCTTCAAAATCTTATTCTCATCTTGCAGAATCTTGTTCTCATCTTTCAAAGCCTTTTCTCGTCCTTTGAGCTCTTCATCATCCTTATCAGTACAAATTAGCATTCACAAATTCGACATGATTCATCGCTTTATCAACTCATTTTTTTAACTCGGCGATTGTCGAGTTGATTGGACTAAGTTTGTCGTCTAAAACTTTAGCAAATTGGTCGCAATTAATAGCCGTCATACTGGTAGACACTCACAATATTAAACAGATAAGCTGTATCACTCCCTACAAAAGACTAAACTACAATTCACCACAATTTCTTCAAGAGAGAAGAAAAAAGCGACCACCTGGGTCCGCTGACCGCTGACGGCGTTCTTTCCTTTTTTGTCAATTTCAGAACACCTTCGGCTACGATTCCTCATACTGGATCAACAAAGCCTCCTTCAACATTGAAGGAGGGAAGACTGGATTTGACAGACAGGAGACCAAGTTGCCGTCATACTCAGAAACATCCTTCACCAAGATCTGCCTTGGAATGAAGGTTGGCCAAGAGTCTCCCATCAAGTTTATTGTGATTGACAAAGAAGCTGACTCGCTGTACTCACTGATAGCGGATGAGCAGTACCGCGCTACCTCACTGGGTAGAGACGAGTGGAAAAAGCTGATTGGGTCGGAGGCCTCCCTGCAGGCCAACTGTAACATGGAGGGCTTTAACGTCAAGCCTGGAGAATATTCCACAGCAAGAATTGGTGTCACTGCTAACCAAGAAAACAACTGCGACTCCTGTGACTCCAGAATTGGGTTTGGTACCGGAGGACACCCTGATGAATCCAACACGTGCGGAAACGCGGCTTCTCACGGCGGGGACAATGGAGACAAACAGATCAAGGCCATGGGATACATCCTGGTGCAGTAGCAAAAAATAAAATAAAATAATAATAATAATAATAATAATAATAATAACAATACCACTACTACTGCTACTAACAATGAAGATAATAATAATAATAACAACAACAATAA